>JAGFNQ010006076.1:348376-437542 GCA_024364735.1 Boesenbergia rotunda
CGAGTCATGCCTTCTAGGCAAGATGACTAAGACTCCCTTTAGTGGACATAGCGAAAGAGCGACAGACTTGTTAGGACTCATACATAGTGATGTATGTGGCCCTTTCAATGTCGCTGCCAGAGGTGGTTACAGGTACTTCATCACATTTACTGATGACTTCAGTAGATATGGCTATGTGTATTTGATGACACATAAGTCAGAATCCTTTGAAAAGTTCAAAGAATTCAGAAATGAAGTACAGAACCAACTTGGCAAGAGTATTAAGATACTTCGATCAGATCGAGGTGGAGAATACTTGAGCCATGAGTTTCGTGACTACCTAGATGAGTGTGGGATTCTATCCCAACTCACTCCCCCTGGAACACCACAGTGGAATGGTGTATCCGAAAGGAGGAATCGTACCTTATTAGATATGGTACGATCTATGATGAGTCACGCAGATCTTCCTATATCCTTTTGGGGATATGCTCTAGACACGGCAGCGTTCACATTAAACCGTGTTCCATCAAAGGCTGTCATGAAGACACCATATACGATATGGACAGGGAGGAGTCCCAAAATGTCTTTCATGAGGGTTTGGGGTTGTGAGGCTTACGTACGACGTCAAGTCTCAGACAAACTGGGACCCAAATCTGATAAGTGTTATTTCATAGGGTATCCCAAGGAAACGAAGGGATACTACTTCTACATTCCTAGTCAGCACAAAGTGTTTGTTGCTAAGACTGGAGTATTTCTAGAAAGGGACTTTGTTTCTAGAAAGACTAGTGGGAGTACGTTCAGTCTTGAAGAAGTTCAAGACATGGACAATAGCACTGAAGCCTTGATGGAAGTTGAACAGGAACCACAAAGTGTGGTGGTTGATGAGGTTGTTGCACAAGAAGCTATGGAACAACAACCTGTTCATGTAGACCTACCTCTTCGCAGGTCTGATAGGGTACGTCGTCAGCCTGAGAGATACTCATTTCTCTTGTCTGACCATGATGACGTTATGCTCGTTGAGAACGAGCCTACCTCCTATTAGGAAGCTGTGATGAGCCCAGATTCTGAGAAATGGCTAGAGGCCATGAGATCCGAGATGGATTCCATGTACACCAACCAAGTATGGACTTTGTTGATCCACCTGAAGGGGTCAAACCCATTGGGTGTAAGTGGGTCTTTAAGAGAAAGACTGACATGGATGGACTTGTACATACCTATAAGGGTAGACTAGTAGCTAAAGGTTTCAAGCAAATTCATGGTATTGACTATGATGAAACTTTTTCTCCAATCGCGATGTTCAAGTCCATTAGGATCTTGCTTGCTATTGCAGCATACCACGATTATGAAATCTGGCAGATGGACGTCAAAACTGCGTTTCTGAATGGAAACCTCCTCGAGGAAGTGTACATGACACAACCTGAGGGTTTTGTAGATCCAAAGCATACTGGTAGAGTATGCAAGCTGCATAAGTCCATTTATGGACTAAAGCAAGCTTCTCGAAGCTGGAATCTTCGATTCGATGATGCAATCAAACAGTTTGGTTTCATCAAGAATGAAGATGAACCTTGTGTCTACAAAAGGGTTAGTGGGAGCACAGTTGTCTTCCTTGTTTTGTATGTAGATGACATACTACTCATTGGGAATGACATTCCTTCACTACAGTCTGTGAAGACTTGGTTGGGGAATTCCTTCTCAATGAAAGACTTAGGTGAAGCAGCCTATATTCTAGGCATAAAGATCTATAGAGATAGATCTAAGAGATTGCTTGGCCTAAGTCAGAGTACATACATTGATACCGTTTTGCAACGGTTTGCCATGCAGAATTCCAAGAAGGGAAATCTGCCAATGTCACATGGCGTGAGTCTTTCGAAGACTCAAGGTCCCTCTTCTAGAGAGGAGAGAGACCGCATGAGCAAGATCCCTTATGCCTCAGCCATAGGATCTATCATGTACGCCATGTTATGTACTCGTCCTGATGTCTCGTATGCTTTGAGCATGACGAGCAGATACCAGTCAGATCCAGGTGAACGTCACTGGATAGCAGTCAAGAATATTCTTAAGTACTTGAGAAGGACTAAAGAATATTTCTTGATATTTGGAGGCGAAGAGGAGCTAACTGTAAAAGGTTACAGTGATGCAAGCTTCCAAACTGACCAGGATGACTACAGATCGCAGTCAGGGTTCGTGTTTTGCTTAAATGGTGGCGCTGTCAGCTGGAAGAGTTCAAAGCAGGATACAGTTGCTGATTCTACAACAGAAGCTGAGTACATTGCTGCATCTGAGGCAGCAAAGGAGGCAGTTTGGATCCGCAAGTTCATTACTGAGCTTGGAGTGGTTCCTAGCATAGCCGACCCAGTACAGCTCTATTGTGACAACAATGGAGCTATTGCGCAGGCTAAGGAACCTCGCTCACACCAGCGGACCAAACACATACTACGGCGATTCCATCTCATTCGAGAGATCATCGATCGAGGAGATGTGAAGATTTGCAGAGTACCCACAGAGGCTAACGTCGCAGATCCCTTGACCAAGGCTTTGGCACAGATGAAGCATGATGGTCACACTAGGTCATTGGGTATTAGATACTACAGCGATTGGCACTAGTGCTAGTGGGAGATTGTTAGTGAGAGCCCTAGAGCCAATCATATGATGATTACTTTTTGGACTCATTGTATCATATTCTTGTATATATATTTCTTATATATAAAGGCATTTCTTATGGTTATTGTACTTATGTGTATTGGTGCCAAATAACTTAGTATAATAACGTCCTTGAGTAGAAGGTTCTTATCTATATCAATCGATTAGTTGAATCGATAGTGAGATGATATAGAGAACACTACTCTTAATTATTCCTAGTCAAGTATTAACATTCAAGGACAATGTTAATGCATAGAGACTAGCATGTAGGTCAACATGATGACTTGATCTCACAAGTCATGGATATGAGATATCAAGTTGACACATGGGTATACATTAGAGAATGTATACTGAATGGCCCGCCATGAGAAAGTATCATGGATCGTTATATGAGTGTCATATACTTTCTCATGTGACTATTAGTATGACTATAGTCCTTAGACCTGAAGTCACCATAGTTCCCTACATAAGGAGTTATGTACTTTGGTTTCGTCAAACGTCACCCGTAACTGGGTGGACTATAAAGGCGATTACTGGGTATGTAACAAATTATGCGGAGGGATGTGAGTGATGTAGATGGGATCTATCCCTCCTATATGACGGGAGAGATATCATAGTCTTGATAGAGTGAGATCACTAAGTGCATGGCCATGCCCAAATAAGGCAATATGAGATATTGAGCTTATTTGATTATAGTGAGTCTACTTGGAGTTCAAGACACATAGATTGATTGGAGGATGACACGGTCTATGCTTCATAGAAGATCAATCTAGATATCGACGATAGAAGGACATTGTCACATATTATGAAAGTCATAATTAGTAGTCACATTGGTGATGTTGGATCTCAACATTCTTGTAACTTGGGTAGCAATGATGTGTTGCTAGATACCGCTCATTGCTTATGTTTCTAAGAGGTTAGAAGCATTGCCAACGTTACAAGAACCTATAGGGTCACACGCAAAAAACAAATAGATGGAGAAAAAATGAAGTCAAGTTCGACTTGGCTAAATATGGAAAGTCCATAAAAGGCAAGTTTGACTTGACCCAAATCCAAATCAAGTTTGACTTGACTTGGTTCCACTTCAAGTTAGACTTGACATGGGAGAAGAAATGGAGTCAAATTTGACTTGGCTAAATATGGAAAGTCCATAAAAGGCAAGTTTGACTTGACCCAAATCCAAATCAAGTTTGACTTGACTTGGTTCCACTTCAAGTTAGACTTGACATGAGAGAAGAAATGGAGTCAAGTTTGACTTGACTAAATATGGAAAGTCCATAAAAGGCAAGTTTGACTTGACCCAAATCCAAATCAAGTTTGACTTGACTTGGTTCCACTTTAAGTTAGACTTGACATGAGAGAAGAAATGGAGTCAAGTTTGACTTGACTAAATATGGAAAGTCCATAAAAGGCAAGTTTGACTTGACCAAAAGACCACCTCACCTTGACTTGACCAAGTGATGACTTGGCTTGGTATTTGACCAATGATGATGCTCCACATCATCTCCAAAGGTTGTAACCCCCCATTTGAATTTGAATTCAAATTGAAAGGGGGTTATGGTAGGCCACTTAATGGCCATTAATGGCCATTATGGCCGGCCACTTAATGGCCATTATGGCCGGCCACTTAATGGCCATTAATGGCCATTATGTGGCCGGCCACAATGAGAGAACAAAACAATGTTTTGTTCCATTTTTTTCTGTGGGTGTGTCTTCTCTTCTTCCTCCTCCAAGTGTTGGAGCTCTTCTTCTTCTTCTCCTCTTGGCCGAACCCTTGAAAGGTGCTAGCACACCTAAAGGGTTTCCTCCATCCACTTTGTTCGCGTGGATACTTCTAGAGGGACGGCACTTGACGTCCTAGAGATCCGACATCCAAAAGGAGCGAGCGGGATTAAGCAGGGCACGCACCAAAGGTAAAATGGTTTATCCCTCTTTAGATCTAGGAGTAGATCGAGTTTTGAGCATGAAATGAATACGTGAATTTTTGTTTCGGAATTTTTCTTCGCACGAGATCCATGGCTTTGGGTTCTCGGGGTTTCCGCGACGCGAAAAGGCGGTTTTCGCGGCCCGAAAAACCCAACAAGTCCTAGCAGCTTCTTGTAGGGCTCGGTTTTTCCTCTCAACTACCCCATTTTGTTGAGGAGTCCTTGGGCATGAGAACTCATGCTTGTACCCATTTTCAACACAAAATTATGTGAAACCAGCGTTTTGGAACTCCCCACCATGGTCACTCCTAATTCGGTTTATTTTGGTGTTCTTTTCGATTTCTACCCTCTTACTAAATCCTATGAAGATCTCTAGAGTATCATTCTTGTGTTTCAAGAAATAAACCCATGTGAATCTAGAGAAGTCATCTACTATTACAAGGCAATATTTACTCCCCACAAGTGAGGGAGTACTATGGCAATCAAACAAGTCTATATGCAAAAGTTCGAAAGGTAAGGAGGTGGTGATTAGAGTTTTACCTTTGTGTGATGCTTTAGATTGCTTACCTTCTTGGCATGCATCACATAATTTGTTCTTTTCGTACTTGATCATTGGAAGCCCCTTCACCAACTCTTCCTTGGCTACTCTTGCAATGTTCTCATGTTGACGTGTCTAAGTCTCCAGTGCCACAACCACCCTTCTTCTTCTTTAGACATGAGACACTTAACAACATTATTAGTAGCATAAGATAGATCAAGATAATATAAGTTTGCCTCTCTAAACCCTTCTAATATGATAGTGATTGATTCACTTTGCCTTATTACACATTTCTTAGCATGAAATTCTACTCTAAAACCGGCATCACATAGTTGACTCACACTTAATAAATTAAACTTCATATCCTTAATTAAAAGTACTTTATGAATCGAAATAGTGGGAGATACCTCAATTGTGCCCCTACCAATGATCCTCAACTTTCCACTATTCCCAAAGGAGACGGTCCCTTCTCTTAGGTAGCTAATAGTGGTGAACTTGCTCACATCCCCGGTCATGTGTCTTGAGCATCCACTATCTACTATCCACAAAGTTGGGGTCTCCTTCACCTTTACCTAGACAACATGGAAAACATACTCTTTTGGTACCCATATCTTTGATCCATAAGCATCATTTAAAAATTTCTTAGGTACCCATGCCTTCTTTGTGGTTCCCCTAGCCCCTAGTCTCCTAGATGCACCAATCCTACCGGTAAGTGAGACGAATGCTACTTCCTTGATCTTAGGTCTATAACCCAATCCGGCCTTGTTATATACAGCTCTTTGACTGTTGATGATCATATCAAGGTTACTTGATCCTACTTGGAATTTCCTAAGGGCCTTTGTGACGTCATCTACTTGTTTCCTTAACTCCTTATTTTCATTTTCAATATGTGAAACATGTGAAGAGGTAGAGCTAGCATGCAAATCTTTAAGTTTAATAGCTTCTACTCTAAGCATGACAATTTCTTCCTTAAGATCCTTAATTCTACTTCTAGCCTTAGCTAAATCCATGTTCGTGTTAGAAATAATTTTCACTAAGATAGAGGAGGGTAAGTGGTATACCTCACTTACTGAAGCTTCTGACTCTGATGATGACGAAGTGGAGGAGCTCTCATCTTCACTGCTTGAGCTCCGTTCATCGTCTGATGAGTCCGAATCATCTTGTGCCATAAGAGCGAAGTGGGAGACTTGCACTTCTTCTCCTTCTGAGGATGAGGGATCGTCCCAAGTCGCCTTGAGGTTCGTGGCACTCTTTTCCTTTCCCTTTGACTTCTTCTTGTCACTCTTCTTCTTCTCTTCCTTCTTGTCATCCTTTTTCTTCAACTGCGGACACTCGTTCTTCATATGTCCCTCTTGGTGACAGTTGTAGCAGATTATCTCCTTGGCCTTACCCTTACCTTTGGCCCCTTTCCTAGCATATGACTTGTTAGAAAAACTTTTAAATGCTTTACGAAATTTCCTTACCTTAAAGGCCTCTTGGTCACTGTCCATAGAGGCACTTGACTCCTCTGAATCCGATGACGATGAGTAGATCACCTTCTTCTTCTCCTTTCTCCTCTTCTTCTCTTTTTCTGCAACAAAAACAATACCTTTCTCTTTTGCCGAAATGTTAGCTTGCTTGTGCAGTTCAAATTCACAAAATAGGTCGTCTAATTTAACTAAATATAAGTCCCTTGATACCTTGTAAGCATCAACCATGGATGCCCACAGGGTGGTTCTCGGGAAGGCTTGTAAGACATACCTGACGATATCCCGATTTTCGATTTTCTCTCCAATTACATGGAGCTCGTTGATTACTTCCTTTACCCTTCCATGCAGCTGATTGACGGTCTCGTTGCTCTTCATGGAGAGGGACTGCAGTTGGGCCACCAACAAGTCCTTCTTGGCTCTTCTGGACTCGTTTGACCCCTCGTTCAGTTCAACTAATTTGTCCCATAGTTCTTTGGCGCTCTTGAACGACCCCACCTTGTTCAGTTGCTCCTTTGAGAGCCCGTATTGCAGTGTGGTGATGGCTTTGGCATGAGATTGCGCCCTCTTTATCACCTCCTTTGACCATGTTCTCATAGGTGTTGGGTCTCCTCTTTCATCGACGGGCGCCTCGAAGCCATCTGCAACACTTATCCAAGTTTCAATATCATTCATGAGATAGTACTGCATCCTACCTTTCCAGTACGCGAAGTCGTTGCCGTCGAAGAATGGTGGTCGTGCGGTGGAGTATCCCTCTTGAAACGCCATTACAATTGCTCTGGTTGACTGTTAGATCTTCCGAAACGCATCGGCTCTGATACCAACTGAAGGATCGATTTAGGCGTGCTGAGGGGGGGGTGAATGCCCTTTTTCCAGATTGTTCCGATCTCTACAGAGTTGTTAGCACAGTGGAAATAATATGTAAAAGAAATAGACAATGCTAACACTTATCGGTTACTTGGTATCCACCCAGATGGGTGACTAGTCCAAGGATCCACGCCGCGAGCACCACTTTTTACTATCGAAAAGTCTTCTTGAGGTGGAGAAACCTTTACAGCAAGATCTTCCTCTTTACAGATACAGAAATATGATGGAGGAAGAAAAAATCACTCTACAGTTGGGCAGCACTTCGTTACTGTATGGAACCGTACGTGCACGTGTAACGAGGAGCTCCTTTTATAGGCGAAAAGGACAGACTCGCAGTCTGTCCAGCCCCGCACCAGTCGACTGCCCCGATGGCAGTCGACTGGCCCGCATTAAATGTCGTCCAACGGCTAGCCAACGGCTAGCAAACAGCTAGCCAACGGCTAGTTTCGGGGTATACCAGTCGACTGCCCCAAGGCCAGTCGACTGGTCCGAAGCTGCGAACTTTCTGTGGGTTTTGGCAGTCGACTGCCTCTGGGCCAGTCGACTGCCCTGCCTCCCAGCTCAGCTCCAGCCACTCCGGACCTTCTCCTTCGCATATGCCTTCAGGTCTGCTCTCTTGGTTCGCCCTTTGAAGTCCTCTCCCTCTGGCTATCGTCCCTCGGATGCGCACGCAAGCCTTCCCTTGGCTTGCCTCCATGCCACCCTTCACGTGTGCCCTTGAAGTCCACTTCCCGACTTGCCCTTGGAGCTCTCCTCCCTCGGCTCTCGTCCCTCGGATAGGTCCACCAAGTGTGATTCTCCAAGTCCTGCAAACTAAATCACACAAATCAAATACAACATAACACTCTAACTTTAAACTTATTCGCCCACACATCAAAACCATGATCTTCCAATCATTTAAGGGCCGATTGCCTCAACAATTCTGTGCGAAGCAAAAGCGATCAGATGAAGCTTTGCGACTAAGGAAGCTCCTGGAGGAAGTGCGCGATGCTTCGGAGTTCCGGATTGGTCGGATCGTCTGTTTCTGTTTGGTTTGTTTTAATTCAAGTTGCATTTCAATTCATATCTTTTTGCTTGTATATCAACTGTAAGATGGGTTTTCTTCGCCTCCGAAAATTCTGGAAAGGAGACCAATAGTGGACTCACGCCGAGTACATAGGCCTTGGACGTACTGACCCTAGGGGGTCGGGAACCAAATAAATAAATCCCCCGTGTCTATTGTCTTGCTTTTCGTTACTTTATTTTCCGCTACGCATTTGCTCTCTCTTAGTCCGAAAAATTTTATAACGATATTCACCCCCCCCTCTATCGTTTTCTTCGATCCAACACATTATTGGTGGCTCTGAAGTGGAGTCGGATAGATAAATGAAATGTATGCCCCCGAGGGGAAACCATTAGCACTCCAACTCCACTATGCCTGCTGTTGGAAGACCCATCGACATAGATCTTCAAAACTCCATCGGCTTTAGGCTTAGGGACAGATTCAAGCATGAAATCCGAAAGGGTCTGTGCCTTAATGGCGGTACGGGGCTGGTACTCAATCCCGTATTCGCTCGGCTCTGTCGTCCATTTGATTAGCCGACCCGAGGCTTCCGGATTGGTGAGAACTCGTCCCAGCGGGTTGTTGGTGAGAACCACAATTGGGTGTTCTAAGAAATATGGCATGAACCTCCGGGTCATTAAGACCAAAGCGTAGACCAACTTCTCCATCATGGTGTAGCGTGTCTCTGCATCCTTCAAGAGGTGTTCGAAGAAGTAGACTGGGTACTGCACAGTGCCTTCTTCTCGGATAAATGTAGAGCCCACAGCTTGCTCAGCTGCGAACAGGTAGACAAACAATGTCTCCCCTTCCACTGGCTTGTAAGGATGGGGAGCTCGGCTAGGTAAGCTTTCAGATCTACAAACGCCTTCTCACACTGGTTGTCCCAGTCGAACTTGACCACCTTTCTCAGAATCTTGAAGAAGGGCAGAGTCTTGTCGGCAGACTTGGAGATCAACCTGGATAAAGCTGTAATCCTGTCGTTCAGCCTCTGTACCTCCTTAAAGTTGCAAGGAGAGGGCATATCAAGGATGACCTTCACCTTATCTGAATTGGACTCGATCCCCCTCTCTGTCACCATGTACCCCAAGAACCGACCATTTTTCACTCCGAACAAACACTTGGTCGGGTTCAATTTTAGCCTATTAGCCCTCAGGGTGGCGAAGGTCTCTTCCAAGTCGGTTATCATATCCTTCCCCTTGTCTGTCTTGACCAGGATGTCATCCACATATGCTTTAATATTTCTCCTGATCTGATACCTGAAGACTTTATCCATCATACGCTGATAGGTTACCCCAGCGTTGCGCAATCCAAAAGGCATGACATTATAGCAATATGTGTCATTCACCGTTACAAAGCTGACCTTTTCTTGATCTTCAGGCGCAAGAGGAACCTAGTGATACCCCTGGTAGGCGTCCAGCATGGAAATGAATTCACAACCAGAAGTGGAATCTACTAGTCTATCTATACGTGGCAGAGGGTAGCAGTCTTTAGGCCAGACTTTATTTAAATCTCAAAAGTCAATACACACCCGCCATTTACCCTCGGGCTTAGGGACAAATACTACATTAGCCAACCAAGTTGGGAATTGAACTTCTCTTATGTGGTCAGCCTTCAGCAACTTGGCGACCTCCTCTTTGATAGCCTTGTCTTATTCGGGAGCAAAATGCCTTCGTCTCTGCTTTACCGGCCGAGCCTCGGGGATCACATGCAAATGATGCATGACCAAGGCTGGTGGGACTCCTTGGATCTCCTCGGTAGCCCAAGCAAACACATCCCGATGGCTCTGCAAGCAATCGATCAGTTAGCTTCTCAACTCTGGTGGGAGGTCAGTAGCAATCTTTGTAACTCCCCCTGGCTGTTGAGGGTGTATCATAACTCCTTTGCTCTCGACCTCCTTCCGTTCTTCCCTGGGACCCTTTCTCCTCTCGAGGGTTGGCGAGGTCCACATACAAAGCTTCTTCAGCCTTCAGGTTCTTGCAGGCTTCAGACCTGACCTCCCCACTGTAACATCGCCCGGAAGCCAACTGATCTCCCTTGACCTCGGCTACTTGATCGCCCACCGAGAACTTGATCTTTTGGTGGTAGACTGAGACCACCACCTGGAACACACTAAGCGCGGGGCGTTCGAGGATAACGTTGTAAGATGAGGGTGCATCCACGACTAGGAAGGGAGTCCTCCTCATCCTTTCTAGCGTGTCATCTACCAATGATAGAGATAGGGAGATCTGCCCTATCGGCTGCACCCGGTATCCCGTGAAGCCGAAGAGTGGAGTGGAGACCTGCCGCAGCTCATCCTCGTCGATCTGCATCTGATCTATGGCCGCCTTGTACAGAATGTTCACAAAACTACCTGTATCCACGAAGACACGCTTAACTTCATAGTTAGCTATGCGCGTGAGAATTACCAAGGCATCCTCATGAGGTGTCTCCACATCCTCACGTCATCGGGGCCGAAGGAGATGACGGGGCCTCTACGCTGGCCACTGCTTGTTCCTATGGAGTAATTCTCCAGCCACCATGTATGAGCCTTCCTTGCCCAATTCGAGTCTCCTCCTGTAGGACCTTCGGAGATCACCCTACGTGGCCTGAAGGAGGGCCTCACACAGGGGCCTTGCCCTTCCTAGGGTCTCGCTCAGGGGAGGGGGATCGACGAGGCTCCACCTCCCGACTTCTCCCCCTAGAATGTGATCGGGATGGTCGCCGGGTTCCTTCCCCTCCTGACGGTAGCTTACGGGGAGAAAGACTCCTTCGCGGGGACCTTCGGCGATACCCCGCTTCCTTGCATCGCTTTCGGGGCTTGTTATCTACTTCCTCCGCATCCTTTTCTTCAAGGCATGACACTCTTCTGTGTAGTGTGTGGTACTACCGTGGAAATTGCAGTACTTCTTCAGGGGCTCTGGTTCTCGGGTATCCACTGCTTTTACGAGCCTTTTCTTACCAGCCCAATGATCCTTCCATGATCGAGAGTCTTTCGCCCGGACCGTGTTGGTGGTTCCTTTCTCTCTGACTGGACAGTGGTCTGTGTAGGAGCCCCGGCTGGCTCTTTACAGCGGGGATGCTGCACTTCCTCGACATTGACATGCTTGACGGAGCACACTAGTAAGTCGTCGAAACTGGTGGGTGACTTCTTCACCAGTGACTGGAAGAAGTCTCCTTCGGAGAGGCCCTGTGTGAAGGCACTGACAAGGATCTCCGATGTCGCGGTTGACACATATTGGGCCACCCGATTGAACCTCTGTATATAATCCTTTAGAGGTTCTTTTGCCTTCTACTTGAGGGCGAAAAGATTCAGCGTCGTCTTCTGATATCGACGGCTGCTTGCAAAGTGATGCAAGAACGCAGTTCAAAACTCCAGAAAAGAGTTTATAGAATCTTGTGGCAGTCTCTGGAATCATCTCTGAGCGGCTCCCGATAGAGTATTCAAGAACACTCGTCACTTAACACCATCTGTGTACTGGTGCAGAAGGGTCGCGTTTTCGAATTTGTAGATGTGATCCTCCAGATCTATCTTCCCATCGTAGTCGGCAATTCCAGGCCCGCGGAACTACTTTGGCATGGAATCTTCTACAATCTCCAGTGAGAAAGGAGTAGAGGGTGCCTTCTAGAAGGCTTTAGGTTCCTCTCTCTTCCCCAATCCTTCTTCCTGCCTCAGGGCGCTTAAGGCTACAGATTTGGCCTTCTCCAGATCTCCTAGGGAATCTAACCAGTGTACAAGAATTGTTCCGGCGTGTCCCACCGATGGTGAGACAGATCTCCGATGTTGGGGATGTGAGGTGGAGATCCTGGGGATCTCCCCCTGCCCAGAAGCCACTCGCCTTGAGGCGGCTTGCTCGATTTGGTGTTGTTCGAGCGCTCCTTTAATAGCGTTGGCCATAAGGTGATCCAATTCTTCTTTCGTCAGAATGATGGGTTGTTCTTCCGACTCTACCATCGGTGCTCTTCTGGTATTTTGATTTATGATCTTCCCACAGATGGTGTTAAACTTGTTCCGGAAGGAATCGACGTGGACGACCAGTCACCAGAGTCCAGCACACGAGGACGATGATAAAAGAAAAGGTGATCCCACCCTGCGAAATTAACACGAGCGTTAATGGGAACACGCCGGAGATTTTCCGGCAGAGCCCACTCCGACACTCAAGTTAGTGCTCAAGTCGATGGCAAGAAAAGAATTAAGGAGGATTTGTGAGTTCAGAGAGTGTAACCCCTTTACCTGGGGGGTTGGAGTACTTAATTTATATACCTATAAGCTTGGTTCGCACGTATCTCCATGTTCTCCTTCACGTTCCGTGCTTGTGATTACCTGATAGCTCTTAGGTAACGGCTCCCACAATTATTGAGCCTTAATTGTCACATATAATGGACAATAATTATCCGTCACTTTTTCTGAATAAGAAAGGGTAACGACTATTGGAATCAGGCTATCAGATCTGTGACTTTTTGGGCTCCGCTTACCCGAGGGGGTCTCGGGAGATTTTCCCTCCGAGGTGGTCTTGGGAGTCTGTCTTCCCGAGGAGGTCTTGGGGTCTACCCTCCCGAAGAGATCTCGGGAGTCTGCCCTCCCAAGGGCATTCGGGAGTTTGTCCTTCCGAGAAGGTCTCGAGAGTCCAAGAGTCGTTCAGACTCGGTGAATCCTGACGCATAGCTTTCTCATTCTACGTGTGAACCGTAGGATGCTAAATCCCATCAATAATAGTTAATTAAGTTTCCTCAGCTTGTGTCAAAGTAAATTTTAGTTAATTTAAATATTAATAGGATATTGGGTAGGATATAAATATCCAATTCTCCAACAAATATAGGAAAAAAGAAGATGAAAGTTAAATATCTCATGGGGATAGAGACAGGGATGATATAATAAATGAGAACGTGGACAAGGATAAAAATTCTATTTAAATCTAATCCATTATCATCCCTAGTGTTGCTTGTTTTTATTTACACACTACAGCCTCTTCATCCATTGCTCTTCTTAACCCGCCCATTTCTTATCTTTGTCTTCACGCTAGTTAATTCATGTTATAATGCAACCAATTACAAGAATGGAACCAAATATTCCAGTTAGGATGCTTCCTTTACCAACTTCATTAATGTGCATTCCTATTTTATTTTATATCAATTCAATTATAAGTACCAAATCCAGCCTAAGAGTAAATTTGAGATTTTATTTTAATTGTGTGTTTTGATTAAATTTAATTATAAGGTCGCGTTTTATTAACTTGCCCTAAAAACACTTATCTTTGTTGTAACTGATCTACGTAAATTAGAATATTTAATGAGGATGTCATGAGTTTTAATATTTTCAAAGGGTAAATATTATTTCACATGACAACTTTGTGAAAAGAAATCTCACATTTAATAGAAATTATTATTAAAAAAAACGTCCGACTCAATTTCATTTTCAGCGCATAAGCATGAAAAATAAGGGGTAAAAATTAATAAGGTGATACTATCGAAGAGCGAGGTGGACTCCCAAAAGTAAGTTAGATTCGAAACTACTTCTGTTGACTCCGAGAACTACAAAAAAGATGATCATTAACAACCCACCAAAAGAATTCCCTGGCAAGGCCCTCTGACGATCAAGTCAGTGTCGGTGGTGAAGATGAAAGTTGGAGAAGAACTGTAGCAAAAACTTATCGCGCGTACCTACGTATGAATTGAGGAGAGTCTAATATAGCCGAGGGAGCCGACAACCTCTACCCCGCTTCTGCCACATTTTGTCTCATGTGAGGACAAGATCAGGGGACACTGTCAGCTCGTCGACCGGCGCCACCCATTCTGACATAGGCAGGGGGCGCCGTAGTACGGGTTGCCAAAGCGTGTCAGGCAAGTACTGTGTCAGCGGATATCCGCGATTCGGACACGAGTAGTATCAGGTCTGAGCCGACCTGCGTCAACTCTCATATCACCTTTATTAGTATGGTGTCAGGGGATAGGTATAAAAGAGATTAAAGAAAATAATTTTATATTATTATATTATTAGACATTTTCCTTATTAATATGTTAATTGACAGATTCTTTATAAATCTGTTAATTAACAGTTTTGAAATAATTTTATATTATTATATTATTAGACATTTCCTTATTAATCTGTTAATTGACAGATTAAGAATCTGTTAATTAACAGTTTCGTTATTAATTTTTCATTTGACTAGGTCTCCTAAGGTCCCTATAAATTGTGTATCTCATGGACAAGTTTTTTCAATCAAAAAGTTATTTTATTATCTCTTTCTTTCTCTCTACCTCTCTTCTCTCTCTACTTCTTTTACTATAATATGGTATCAGAGTCATAGCTCCTCATACCTGACGTGTCGCTATTTTTATGCAATGTCTTTCTTCTTCTTCATGTGACGCTTGCTATCACCATTTTTTTCGAAAAAAAAACTTCCTCCTCTATTTTTTTTATTTTGGCTCGTCATCCTCGTTCATCGTTTTTATCACCAACCAACTCATGACGGGAAAGTAGGGGAAAAGAGGAATAGTCTCCGTGCCTTTTGGCCCAAGCTACAATAATTTTTGGTTCTTTATTATTATTTTGATGTCGAATATTCAGAGATGTCAAATTTGTCTCCAATTTGGACACATTGGTATTCAATGTCCTAAAAGACTTGACAGAACCTTCATCGGTGGTCCTTCAGCTTCAAGAAGATGTCAAATTTGTCTCCAAATTGGACATACTGGTATTCAATGTCCTAAAAGACTCGACAGGACCTTTATCGGTGGCCCTTCAGCTTTAAGAGGATCTTTAACTTCACAAGTCCGTCCTAAAGCTCTCTCATCTGTGCCTACTCATGGCAAACCTTCAAAATTTTTATCTACTGAATGGTATATTGACACTGAAGCAACTCATCATGTCACATCAGACTACAATATCTTTATAGAAGTACTACCATACACTGGTTCGGATACGGTACAAGTAGGTGATGGCTCAGGTTTGCATATTACTAATATTGGAAACACATACATTCATTTATCTAATCATACTTTTCACATGCGCAACATCTTTCATGTTCCATCCATTACTAAAAATTTACTTTCCGTACGTCAGTTTTCCCTTGATAACAATGTCTTTTTTGAATTTCATCATGATCATTATCTTATAAAAGATAGAGGAACAAATACTACTGTATTTCTTGGGAAAATAAAAAATGGCCTCTACTATCTTCAAAATTCTTCAATCAAAGCTTTTATTGGTGAACGCGCAAATAAACCAGCTGGCATGCTCGACTTGGTCATCCTTCCCTTCGTATTGTTCAATCGATCATAAATAGGTATGATTTACCTACTTCCTCTACTTCATCTCCATCTCATTCATGTCAGGCATGCATGGAATCTAAAAGTCATAAGTTATCTTTTTCTTCATCTGAACGCATTTCCAATTTTCCACTTGAAATAATTCATTCTGATATTTGGGGTCCTGCACATATCTTGTCTAACCAAGGTTTCTTATATTATGTTACCTTCATTGATCATTTTAGTAAATACACTTGGCTTTATCTTATGAAAAGAAAATCTGATTTATTTGATATATTCTATAATTTTCAAAAACAAGTTGAACGATATTTTAATTGCAAAATACTCTCTCTTCATTCTGATTGGGGAGGAGAATATCAAGCTCTTCATCGTCATCTTGTCTCTTATGGGATTGTTCATCGAGTCTCTTGCCCTCACACTCCAGAATAAAATGGCTCTGCTGAGAGAAAACATAGACATATAGTTGAAACTGCCTTAGCTCTTCTTCATCATGCATCGGTTCCGTGAAAATTTTGGGATGAAGCTGTTTATACTGCAGTATATCTCATAAATCGACTTCCTACTCCATTGCTCAATCATAAGTGTCCTTTGGAAAAACTTTATAATCAAACTCCTGAATACACCTTTCTTCGAATCTTTGGTTGCGCATGTTATCCATGGTTACGCCCCTACTCTAAACACAAACTTGACTCTCGTTCATTATTATGTGTTTTCCTTGGTTATAGTAATATGCATCATGGGTATCATTGCTTACATATACCAACTGGACGGATATATACATCACGACATGTTACTTTTGATGAATCTCGGTTCCCTTTTTCGGCAGCCTCTTCAATCTCTTCTCCAGATACAGGTGGTACTTTCTTGATGTCACCCAACATTATCAGAAGAGATGACATCCTAGGTCTGCTCCGGAGCTCCCTAATAACTCTCTATTCCATCAGAATCGCCTCAAGTTGCTGCTCCAACCTTAGAAGTCTCACCAGCCGAAGATAATATGCTCTTTAGCTCTGGATCCTCGGATAATACAGGTTCGGCAACAAACTCACCATGCCAACCCACTTCCTCATCACCATCAACAAGTGATTCAGATGATAATGCTCCTCGTCGCATGCTTCCCTTAAGTGACATATATACACGATGCCCACCAATGGCTACTCGATATCCTCTTCCTTGAGCTCTAGTGGTTTCCTCAAAAACTATTGAACCAACTTGCTTTAGACAGGCAAACAAGGATCCAAATTGGTGTAATGCAATGGCTACAGAATTTGATGCACTTCTTCGCAATGGAACATGGAGCCTAGTTCCGCGCACTCCGTCAATGAATATTGTGGGCTCAAAATGGATATTCCGTCTTAAACATCGAGCTGATGGTTCTCTTGAACGATATAAAGCCCACCTTGTAGCCAAAGGATTTAGTCAACAACCAGGTATTGACTTCAATGACACTTCAGCCCAGTCATCAAAATTACATCTGTCAGATTATTGTTATCAGTAGCTATTAGTTCTAATTGGTCTATCTGACAATTAGATGTTTCTAATGCATTTCTTCATGGTATTCTTGAGAAAACGGTTTTTATGGAGCAACCACCTGGGTTTATTCATCCACAATTTCCATCTCATGTTTGTCATCTCAAGAAATCTTTATATGGTCTTCGGCAAGCTCCTCGTGCATGGTTTCATCGATTATCTAAATGGTTACAGGCTCAAGGTTTTTCTGGATCAAAAACTGACTCCTCTCTATTCTATAGACATAATGATGGATCTATGATATTTTTTCTTATTTATGTGGATGACATTCTATTAACTGGCAATGATCAAAAGGGCATCTCAAATTTATTAAGTCTTCTCAATCAGGAATTTCCTATTCGAGATTTAGGAAATGCTCATTTTTTTCTTGGTATTGAACTTATTCCACATGATGAAGGTGGGATGGAGCACGTCCGATCTCAAAGAGCTAAAATGGATGGAGCACGTCCGATCTCTACACCTATTGCTCCAAATAATGTCTCTACACCTTCTTCCTCTTCAGTGATGGCTGATCCCCAGGTTTATCGAAGTATTGTTGGAGCTTTACAGTATGTTACTATTATGCGCCCTGATATTACGTTTGCAGTAAATCATGCTTGTCAGTTCATGCATACTCCTACTGAACAAAATTGGGAAGGTGTGAAGAGAATACTTCGTTATCTCAAAGGCACAATTCTACATGGTCTTCTTTTATATCGACACTCATCTCGAGATTTACATGCCTATAGCGATATGGATTGGGCTAGTTCTCCTGAAGATAGACGCTCTACTAGTGGATATGCAATATTTCTTGGACGAAATCTTATTTCTTGGAATTCGAAAAAGCAACCTATAGTATCTCGTTCAAGCACTGAATCTGAATATAAAGCTATAGTCAATGCAACGTCAAAAATTATTTGGCTTCAATCCCTTCTTTCGAAACTTTATCTTGCATCAGATATTGCACCAAAAATTTGGTGTGATAACATTGGAGCAACATATCTTACATCAAATCCAGTATTTCATGCTCGTACAAAACATGTTGAAATTGATTATCATTTTGTTCGAGAGCGCGTGGCAAACAAATAATTATCTGTTTCTTATATCTCTGCAGAAGATCAAATTGCTGATATCTTTACCAAGCCATTATCCAAACAACGATTTAGCAAGTTATCATGCAAACTCAACGTCCGAGATCTCCCGTTAAGTTTGTCGGGGGGTAAAAGAGATTAAAGAAAATAATTTTATATTATTATATTATTAGACATTTTCCTTATTAATCTGTTAATTGACAGATTCTTTATAAATCTGTTAATTAACAGTTTCGAAATAATTTTATATTATTATATTATTAGACATTTCCTTATTAATCTGTTAATTGACAGATTCTTTATAAATCTGTTAATTAACAGTTTCGTTATTAATTTTTCATTTGACTAGGTCTCCTAAGGTCCCTATAAATTATGTATCTCATGGACAAGTTTTTTCAATCAAGAAAGTTATTTTATTATCTCTTTCTTTCTCTCTACCTCTCTTCTCTCTCTACTTCTTTTACTATATAAGGTACTCCCTCGGAAAATGACAATTCTCGAGTCAGAGCGTCGACCGGTTGCTTCGAGTGAGATCTTGTTATACAGCTAATGTCATATGGATTAAAATAGGGAACAACCTGAGTCTTGGGGGCACTCGGACTCAGCCAAGCTGATTCATCCTAAGAGAATATAATTAGAACACAAGGAGGGCACTGACTGGTTGCTAACTGAGTGTTGACCAGACGACCTTAAGCCGAGCACTCTATATCTCTCGCTAGGGCTAATTTAGACTATATCTAGTTAACCTTCCGATCGGGCATCTAGACCTGAGTAGCACCCGTTTCATACCCTGCCACGCCGGGTTGTCGGAGCTTTTCTAGCAATGATCTTGTTGGGACCGGGTGCATGTTGACATGGATGTGGGTTCGTAATTTTAAAATTAATTACGTGCAGCGGAAGATTTAGCATAAATAATTTCTCAAATTATTTAACCACACATCTAGCATGCAACCTTATGTTGTGTAGACATGATCATATATTTAAAATTTTGCAGAAACGTAAACTAATTTACTTGTTACCTCGCGTAACTCGAAGAAAGAGACGAGATCCAATCGTAAGCGTCCCTTAGAAGCTCCGCCTCTATTCGCGTCCACGCCGAGTTTTCTTCGGGATGACTTCCCAAAGCCATGAGTTTCGTGCCGACAAGAACTACTAGATTCTCTAAAGGCACGACAAGAATACCAAGAGAGAGATGGAAAGACTGACCACCAAAAGATGAACGGAATCAAAATTTCGGGAAGAAGGAAGGAGTTGCGCCCACTTCTTCTTCTTGCGGCAGCTTCTTGGTGGCTAAAGGTGGCTGATCGCCGGAGCTTGGACGCCGGAGAAGGAGGCCGGTGGTGGTTGTAGCTCACGGCAAAAAGGGGTTCTCCATTTAGGGCCGGCGGCACTAGAGGAGGGAGAGGGAGAGAAGGAGAGAGAGAGGGCTTATTTCTAGATCTTTTAGATTGGATTCCAAGCCTTGCCTTGGTTCCTTTATATAGTAGCCTCTCAATCGCCAAGTCTCCTTTTTATGGAATAAATTTTCATAAGAAATTTATCATATAAATTTTTCTATGATTTATTCCATCATGCCAAGTTTTTATCATAATTTAATTTATAATAAAAACAACCAAGTCTCCCTTTTCTTATGGAATAAATTTTCAGAAGAAATTTATTATATAAATTTTTCTTATCATGGAAAAATCAATTCATAATTGATTTTATAAAATAAAATAAACTATTCAAAGTTTATTTTAATTTCCATGAAAATAATAAACCAAACCTCAGTTTATAAAATTTATATTATCCATAATTTTATAAAACAAACCACACTTGGTTTATTTTATAACTTGAATCAAACAATTTGGTTCTCCCTTTTAATGTGGCTGGCCAAACAAAGAGGGTAGGGACCCTCTTTGGCCGGCCAAACCCAAGCTAAGATCATATGAATTAAACTCATTTAATTCATCCAATAAGCCTTCAAAAGACTTAGCCATTTTATGCTTCCGATGCGTCTCTGAAAAATTCAGATTCGACTTATCTCTCATGATCGGAAAATCTAATTTTCAACTCGTTTTAAATCCCTCGGATTACTCGTAGTGCGTGTGACTAAATAGGCTTTCGATTTATGTTGGCCGTCTATAATTAACCAATTATAGAACGATCATGAGTGACACCTAGTAGTACATCATGATCCCCAATTAATTGAAAGATCAACGGTTGACCTCAGAAATAATTCTGAAACCCTTCAGCAGCTATAATGAATCGTGCCCCATTCCCTTCACCATCTTATACCCACTTGGTTTAGGACACGGTCTATGTGTGTCAGTCCCCACTAGGCTGACTACGTCACACCTAGCTCAAGTAATATTTTTCTGGTCATACGGATTCTAATTACTCTCATGTATCTGAGAGATTCATACACTGAACATGTGATGCTCTGGCCAGAGGCTTTGAGTAACAATCCGACGATAGGCCTTGGGTATACATCTCCTCGCAAGGAGTGGTGAATCCTTTGTAGGCTGTTCAAACATCTTCGGGCACTTCGGCTTATACCCAACCATCCTGGGTCCACACCTCCTTGGAGATGCTTGCTTAAGATGTCAAAGTATAAGTCTTCATGACCAAGATGACTTGAACACCGCAAGTCAAAGGAACATCGCACTTAAGCTGTTGTAAGAACTTCATTGACATATCTATATGTAGATTACCATATGAAGTTTTACAGCTAGTCACTCCAATGAACTAGTTCCCTCAACTAGCATTCATGTTTATCTCTGGACATCCCAATGTCACCAGCCAGTGAAAATCAGCTGATTAGAGAATAACCCATGCTAGTCTCAACAGAATTGATAGTGTCCGTATTTATCAATTCATCGACTAGGGACAATTTCAATACTTCACAATTGCACATGTAGAGATAATCAATAGTTGTGAATTCATCACAAATTCTCTCATGCTGTGAATTGTATTGCGGACATTCAGTAAATGAGTTTAAAATCTCAATCAAATACATAAACATGTATACTCAAATAGTGAATATTCATTTATTAAAATAAATGATTACAATCATAAGGCGATTGCCTTAGGACACTTCTCTCATATTACTAACAAACTCCCACTTGGCCTAATGTAAATCGCTATGGTATCCAATACCACAGGCTCTAACATGACCCTCAAACTTACTTTGAGGCAAGACCTTAGTTAAAGGATCCGCTAAATTCCTTTCAGTGAGAATTTTCTCAATTTGTATATCATTTCTACTTATAATCTCTCTGATCAGATGATAGCAGCGAAGCACATGTTTGGATCGCTGATGAGACCTTGGTTCCTTTGCTTGTGCAATAGCACCATTGTTGTCGCAATAAACCGGTATTGCTTCATCAATGGTTGGAACCACACCAAGTTCGGAGACAAATTTCTTGATCCAAACTGCTTCCTTTGCTGCTTTCGAAGCTGCAATATATTCCGCTTCCGTGGTAGAATCCGCTACGGTGTCTTGTTTGGAACTCTTCCAACTTATTGCGCCTCCATTCAAAATAAATACGTATCCAGACTGAGATTTGGAGTCATCCTTATCTGTCTGGAAACTGGCATCTGTATACCCACGTATTACCATATCACCTTCTCCATATATTAGGAACACATCCTTAGTTCTTCTTAAGTACTTGAGGATTATCTTGACAGCCACCCAATGATCCATTCCAGGATCAGACTGGTATCTGCTTGTGACGCTCAAAGCATACGATACATCAGGCCTAGTACATAACATAACATACATGATAGATCCTATCGCGGATGCATAAGGAATCTTATTCATGCAAATCCTCTTGTCTTCTGTGCGCGGACACATAGACTTCGAAAGGTTGATCCCATGCCTGATGGGAAGGTAACCTTTCTTGGATTCCGACATGCTAAACCCTTTTAGCACTCGGTCTATATATGTAGACTGTAAAAGACCAAGCAATCGTTTTGATCTATCTCTATAGATTCTAATCCCAAGGATATAGGTTGCTTCTCCCAGGTCTTTCATGGAGAAAGTTTTGGACAACCAAATTTTAACTGACTGTAAGACTGATATATCGTTTCCTATAAGTAATATGTCATCGACATATAACATTAGGAATACGACTGCACTCCCACTAACCTTCTTGTACACACAAGGTTTGTCAGGATTTTGTGAGAAATCAAACTCTTTGATTGTCTCATCAAAATGGATGTTCCAGCTCCTGGATGCTTGCTTTAGTCCATATATGGATCGTCGAAGCTTGCATACTTTGGTTTTATCAATCGTTGTGAAACCTTCAGGTTGTATCATGTATACATCCTTAAGCAGGTTTCCATTAAGGAAAGCTGTTTTCACATCCATTTGCCATATCTCATAATCATAATGAGCAGCTATGGCCAGGAGCATCCGAATGGATTTGAGCATAGCTACTGGCGAATAGGTTTCGTCATAATCAATTCCTTGTTTCTGACGATATCCTTTTGCCACTAATCTAGCCTTAAAGGTAACAACATTACCTTCCATGTCGGTTTTCTTCTTGAAACCCCACTTGCACCCTATGGGCTTAATCCCTTCAGGTGGGTTAACCAAGTCCCATACTTGATTTTCGTACATGGAATCCATTTCCGACTTCATGGCTTCAAGCCATTTGTGCCTTTCTGAACTTTTCAGAACATCTTCATAACTGATAGGTTCGTCATCGCTAATGAGTAACACGTCGTTCGATTCACTTATAAGAAATCCGTATCTCTCTGGAATATTGCGTGTCCTATCAGACCTATGAAGAGGTGGTGTTGTTTTAGGTTCAACTGATAGCTCATCATCATGAGTTCTCGGTTGTGGGTCTAGACTAGGTGTCTTTGTAATGTCTATTGGAGTTTCTTGAACTTCTTCAAGTTCAATATTACTCCCACTATTTTCTTGTAAAAGAAATTCTTTTTCTAGAAACACAGCATGCCTTAAAACAAACACCTTTTGTTCCAAGGGATAATAGAATTGGTAACCCTTCGTTTCCTTAGGGTATCCAATAAATAGACATTTATCAGACTTAGCATCCAATTTGTCTGATACAGTCCGCTTCACATAAGCAGGACAACCCCATATTTTAAGGTGAGTTAAATGAGGTTTCTAACTATTCCACGTCTCATATGGAGTAGTAGAGACTACCTTGGTCGGGACTCTGTTTAGCAAGTAAACAGCTGTCTTAAGTGCATAGCCCCAAAAGGATTTTGGAAGAGTTGCATGATTCATCATAGATCTAACCATGTCCATCAAGGTTCGGTTACGCCTCTCAGGTACACCATTATGCTGTGGTGTATACGGCGGAGTCCATTGAGACAATATCTCATTGTCCCTAAGATAATCTTGAAACTCTTGACTTAAGTATTCACCACCCCGATCGGATCGAAGTATCTTAATACTTTTGCCAAGCTGTTTCTCTACTTCACTTCTGAACTCTTTAAATTTCTCAAAAGCTTCAAATTTGTGTTTTATTAAGAACACATACCCGAATCGTGAGTGATCATCGATAAAGGTAATGAAGTAGCTATAGCCTCCTTGTGCAAGAGTTGACATTGGTCCACATACATTAGTATGTATTAGACTAAGCAATTCTCCCACTGGTTTACCTTTTCCGGAAAAGGGTAATTTGGCCATCTTGCCTTTAGGCATGATTCGCATGTATCAAATGAACCGGGTTCAAATGATTCCAGAATTTCACATCGGTGTAATTTGGTCATGCGTTTCTTGCTTATATGGCCAAGACGACAATGCTACATATAGGAGTCTATTTGATTATCTATTCGAGCACGTTTGTTGCTAACTTCGATATTGAAAATGTCACCGGATAAATCTAACGTGTAGATGTCATTGCATAAAGTTCCGGTCCCATAAAGAACACCATTTAAAGTTATGTAACAGTAATTGTTACTAAAAGTTAAATGGTCACCCTTTTCTTTCAAGCATGAAATAGATACAATGTTCTTTATTAATGAAGGAACAAAATAACAATTATCCAATTCTAAGACAAGTCTAGTAGGGAGCTTTAGCAAATATGTTCCGATGGCAATAGCAGCAATCTTTTCTCCATTTCCAACTTGCAAATTCGCTTCTCCCTTGACGAGTCTTCTTCTATTCCTTAGCCCCTGTATGTCATTACATATATATGAGCTACACCTAGTATCAAGTACCCAGGTGTACAAGGAAATAGAGTGACATTCAATAACGAAGATGCCTGAAGAGGATGGGCATCGAATGCCTTCTTCTTCAAGGACTCAAGATAAACCTTGCAGTTTCTTCGCCAGTGGCCCTCCTTGCCACAATGATGGCAAGTGCCTTTTGGTGCTTTTTCAATCCTTTTGTCCTTAGTTAACTTATTGGTGTCCAAAATGGAACGTAAATTCAGAGAAGACATGATCAAGTGATTATCCTAGAAATACAAATTGAGGTTATGTGATGAGAATGATAAAGAATGCATCAATATGCATTCATTAAATCCTATTTATTTTTCGAATTGAATAACCCTTTTTATCAATTCGGGAGATCGTAGGAACATCTCCAAATAGGTTGATATCCATCCATAGATAAGAACAACCATGACTGGGGCCATCAAGTTATTCTTGGCTATGAAGGTAGGTAATTATACCGATTACATATTACATATATGTAACTATTACATTATGCTATCAACTAATTGAATGTTTGCATAAATCATTGGGTTGTTAACTCATTAACAAGTATGCAACAATATACATAGCACCCAACTGCACCTCTCTTTACATCGACCTTGGCTGTGGCACAACAAATCGATGCTCCAAGCTTAAGGCTGACCCATTAATCAAGAAATTGTTTTAATATGGTTGGAGCTCATTCAACCGTTTAGTCAGGCTTGGATGTGTCCAACAACTACAACTAAGGATTGACCTCTGACTCCAACTATATTAATCATAAACTAATTTCATGGTTTGAACATGTTGAGGTTCAAACCGGGCATGGATGTGTCCATCAACCCAAACGAGAAACAAAACTCCGGTTCTAACCATATTAATGGAAGGTGTTGGCCTTAATCTTTTGTAAGGGGTTTTGGGTCTCATCCTTTTCTTTTAAGCACATTCATGACATATAATTATGTCATGTTCTAACGATTTCCTTAATAAAGTATGTATGTGACTTAATTTATCAAGTCTCATTAATTGAATTAAGAAACGGATTTCCTAATTCCAATTTCATACTTTATTCAAGGAATTGTTTTGGGAAATAATTTCCTAAATTGTCATAATCAATTTCGGAAATAATATGTTTAAGACTTTGATTTCTCTAAATCAAATCTTATTAAATTAAGAGACAGATTCCCTTAATTCAACCACATATTATTTTCATGAAAATCTTATTTAAGGAAATATACTCTATAGGAAATAATTTTCCTAATTAATTTTGGAGACAATAATATGTAAGAGCATCACCTCATAAATCAAATAAGGAAATTATCATTTGAGAATCACCTCAAAAATTTCCAAGATTTGATCACATATTTTATTTATAGAAAATTAATATCAGTAAATAACTTAATTTGGACGGCTCCCCGAGGATCAATCCAAAATAAGAATTTATTGATAATATAATTTGGACGGCTCCCCGAGGCTAAATCCAAATTAAACATTTGACAATTTAAATTCAATTTAGGAAATTTAATTATAACAACTAACTTTAAATTGGACGGCTCCCCCATGCTCAATCTAAAATAAAGAATTTTGTAAATAATTTAATTTCCAATTATAAATTTAAATGTCAATTAATATTTCCATAATTTGTCTAGACTTTCTTGAAAGAAAGTGCCCAAAATTGCGAGTTTTTATAAATGGAAAGTTTCCAAAAAAAAAAAATTTCAGAATAATTGTAAGTTTCTGGTACAAAGAATGTAACGCCCGCCCTTGTATCTACCCTCAAGGCGGGGTTACGTACATTCAATCATATATTAATATATATTTTTTTTCTATTTCTATCTCCTAGCATGACATTAAAACAACAATGCAAGGGCTTAAGAGAACTAGGTACTAAGCATGCATGCTTGCAAAAATTATTAAGTGACATTATATAACATGATAGGTTCACATATTATTTCACACCATAATATAATCCAATAAATCAAGTATATGAAAATTCCAAGTGTAACTATTATCATGCAATATCAATCCTAATCACTATCATTCATTGTCAAGGAGCATAACATAAGCATAAATATGTAGATATAGAAATCTTTCTTCCCGAGCCACCACCCCACACATCTTCAGCCTCCTGCCTCTTCCTTCCATTTAAGTGTTATCTGCAGCATAAGACAACACATAAACTAGTAAGCACAATGCTTAGTAAGGATCCTGTCCTACTCGCAAAATCCGTGCAAAAGAATATAACATGTACACATAATTAATCATAAGTATAAGTTCATCAAAGCATATCAAACATCTAAGTTTCTAAGCATGCAGTATCAAGTACCATAAGCATACTCTTCACATATAACAAATGTTTTCAATGAATGTTTTCAAAACAATTCCATAATGGTATTACTTAAAAATACATCCATATCATATTGGGCCCTGTTGTGTACCAACTATCGCGCGGAAACTATTGCGCGTTCCCTAATGAATTGGGGTAGCGAGCCACCAAGTCATTAGAACAGGACCTTTCCGTCCTACCGGAGCCACGTTAACATGCACCCCGGATTTATTTAACGACCCCCTTACGAGTTGGGTACACAACTTAAAAGTAAAATACTTATCATGCTGTTACATATATGCTAAGGAATACTCCATATTCACTCTTATGGGACACACCACTCTTCAAGGGTGCTCATGATCCCGTAGGGACACACCACACAACATAAGGGGTGCTCTTGATCCCATACTTATTTGAGTATCCCTTCAAGCATTTTAACATATCACATGCAATTTCATAAGTGTGCCCCATGGGCTATAAGGCATGCTCATACATACATCATATTTCATGCATGTCCATACATACATCATATTTCACACATGTTCATACATACATCATATTTCATACTTGTTCATACATGCATCATATTTCATACATGTTTATACATACATCATATTTCATACTTGTTCATACATATATTATATTACATGCACATACGTATTATTTTGCTAAACATAATCATGTCCCGTAGGGTAGTTTAGCCTTCACATATTATTCATGCAACTTATTAAACATAAAGCATATCATGAGATAATTATACAACCCTAAACCTTAGTCCTTCTAGGGTTGACCGAACTTAAGCATAGGGAAAATTAGGGTTTGAACTAAATATTCTCACATACATTCATACAAACACCTTGTATACACCATCTTACAATACATTAAACATGGATATATTTTAGGATAATTCAACCCTCACTAACCCCTTTTTTTCTAGGCCTTGGCCGAAACCCATCCAAGTTCTAAACCCTATGTTTTGTTTACAACACATTGAAGGATACATATACACATATACTCTAAGTGCTAAGGGGTTTACTTATGTAACAAAAAGGAACCAAAAGCCTTCCCCAAGGGGGGTGGCCGAAACTCCTTCAAGAACAAAACCCTACAATTTTGTTCATAACACCATGAAGAAAAAACACATATACATATACCTTAAGTTCCAAAGGTCTACTCATGTATCAAGGGGTAACCAAGGTACCCTTTTTGGGTGTTGGCCGAAACCTTCACAAGGGTGTAACCCTAAGTTTTGTTCACAACAATTTGCATAAACCACATATACATATATCCTAAGTTCCAAAAGTCTACTCATGTAACCAAAAAGGAACCAAGGCCTTCTCTCAAGGGGGTGGCCGAAACCTTCCAAGGGTGAAACCCTAGTTTTTTTCTTCCTTTTGTTCATGCCATCATGAAGAAAATTATCACACATACATACTCTAAGTCTCAAAAGTCTTCTCATGTATCAAGGAAAGAACCAAGGCCTTCCCCTAAGGGGGGTGGCCGAAACATACAAAGGGGAAAAAGTCCCCATTTCCTAAAACAATCAAGGAGAAAACATACTATAACTATTACACTGCAGGCGAGGGGATACTTACATCCTTTCGCTTGATTTTCTCCTTCTCTAACCTCTTAAGATGCCCTTGGTTGAAGGAAGGTGAGTGTTTCCCTTGTTTGCCTTCTCTTAGCAATCTTGGCCCTAGTAGAAGGTAAGAACCTTAAAGGGTTCTTCTTCCTTCCAATTCCCTAGGGTTAAAACCCTAGGGTTTACTTTTCGAAAATGGAGAGGGAGAAGAAGAGAATTTCGGTGATGAGGGGAGGAAGAAGAAGAGAAAGAGGAAGTTATTCCAACTTCCCTTATTTATACTTTTCTCATGAAAAGACATGTCTCTTCACCTCCCTAGCTTTTAACAAGCATGTTTCTTATTCCCTCTACAAGAAACATTGCTTGGTTCATTGGTTATGACATGGTGAGTGCAACTAGGAGGTTCAAGGTTCAATCATTGCTTCCTCCTTTTTATCACATTTTGCACTAATCCATATCAAAGCCCATTAAGCCAAGCCCATCATGAAATTTCATAATATTAATTATATTCCATGATTTCACAATATTTTCATAATACTTCATGATAATATTTCATATTTATGAATTCATATATTTCATAATATTCTATGATAATATATCATGAATTTCATAATATTTCATATTTATGAATTCATAATATTTCATAATATTTCATGATACTATTTCATGAATTCCATAATATTTCATATTTATGAATTCATAATATTTCATGATAATATTTCATATGGGAAATTTTGGGGCGTTACAAAGAAAACTTACGTATTTCCAAAATTGGAAAATTTCTAAAATAGGAAATTTCCAAAATTGGAAAGTTTCCAAAAATGATAACTTTCACAATTATCATAAAATTTCAGAAATAGGGATATTTCAAAAGTTTGCGAAATTTCATGAGGATTTCCAAACTTTGAAATTCCTAAATCTAAAATTTACCATAATTGGAAAGTTTCCATAATTGAAAAATTTTCCAAAATTGAGATCATGACAATGTTTTCCGCAAAACAATTATATGATTATGTCGAATACTAACCGGCTCTGATACCACTGTTGGGACCGGGTGCATGTTGACATGGATGCGGGTTCGTAATTTTAAAATTAATTACGTGCAGCGGAAGATTTAGCATAAATAATTTCTCAAATTATTTAACCACACATCTAGCATGCAACCTTATGTTGTGTAGACATGATCATATATTTAAAATTTTGCAGAAACGTAAACTAATTTACTTGTTACCTCGTGTAACTCGAAGAAAGGGACGAGATCCAACCATAAGCGTCCCTTAGAAGCTCCGCCTCTATTTGCATCCACGCCGAGTTTTCTTCGAGATGACTTCGCAAAGCCACCAGTTTCGTGCCGACAAGAACTACTAGATTCTCCAAAGGCACGACAAGAATACCAAGAGAGAGATGGAAAGACTAACCACCAAAAGAAGAACGGAATCAAAATTCCGGGAAGAAGGAAGGAGTTGCGCCCACTTCTTCTTCTTGCGGCAGCTTCTTGGTGGCCAAAGGTGGCTGATCGCCGGAGCTTGGACGCCGGAGAAGGAGGCCGGTGGTGGTTGTAGCTCACGGCAAAAAGGGGTTCTCCTTTTAGGGCCAGCGGCACTAGAGGAGGGAGAGGGAGAGAAGGAGAGAGAGAGGGCTTATTTCTAGATATCATAGATTGGATTCCAAGCCTTGCCTTGGTTCCTTTATATAGTAGCCTCTCAACCGCCAAGTCTCCTTTTTATTGAATAAATTTTTATAGGAAATTTATCATATAAATTTTTCTATGATTTATTCCATCATGCCAAGTTTTTATCATAATTTAATTTATAATAAAAACAACCATGTCTCCCTTTTCTTATGGAATAAATTTTCACAAGAAATTTATTATATAAATTTTTCTTATCATGGAAAAAACAATTCATAATTGATTTTATAAAATAAAATAAACTATTCAAAGTTTATTTTAATTTTCATGAAAATAATAAACCAAACCTCGGTTTATAAAATTTATATTATCCATAATTTTATAAAACAAACCACACTTGGTTTATTTTATAACTTGAACCAAATAATTTGGTTCTCCCTTTTAATGTGGCCGGCCAAACAAAGAGGGTAGGGACCCTCTTTGGCCGGCCAAACCCAAGCCAAGATCATATGAATTAAACTCATTTAATTCGTCCAATAAGCCTTCAAAAGACTTAGCCATTTTATGCTTCCGATGCGTCTCTGAAAAATTCAGATTCGACTTATCTCTCTTGATCGGAAAATCCAATTTTCAACTCGTTTTAAATCCCTCGGATTACTCGTAGTGCGTGTGACTAAATAGGCTTTCGATTTATGTTGGCCGTCTATAATTAACCAATTTTAGAACGATCATGAGTGGCACCTAGTAGTACATCATGATCCCCAATTAATCGAAAGATCAACGGTTGACCTCAGAAACAATTCTGAAACCCTTCAGCAGCTATAATGAATCGTGCCCCATTCCCTTCACCATCTTATACCCACTTGGTTTAGGACACGGTCTATGTGTGTCAGTCCCCACTAGGCTGACTACGTCACACCTAGCCCAAGTAATGTTTTTCTCGTCATACGGATTCTAATTACTCTCATGTATCTGAGAGATTCATACTCTGAACATGTGATCCTCTGGCCAAAGGCTTTGAGTAACAATCCGACGATAGGCCTTGGGTATACATCTCCTCGCAAGGAGTGGTGAATCCTTTGTAGGTTGTTCAAACATCTTCGGGCACTTCGGCTTATACCCAACCATCCTGGGTCCACACCTCTTTGGAGATGCTTGCTTAAGATGTCAAAGTATAAGTCTTCATGACCAAGATGACTTGAACACCTCAAGTCAAGGAACATCGCACTTAAGCTGCTGTAAGAACTTCATTGACATATCTATATGTAGATTACCATATGAAGTTTTACAGCTAGTCACTCCAATGAACTAGTTCCCTTAACTAGCATTCATGTTTATCTCTGGACATCCCAATGTCACCAGCCAGTGAGAATCAACTGATTAGAGAATAACCCATGCTAGTCTCAACAGAATTGATAGTGTCCGTATTTATCAATTCATCGACTAGGGACAATTTCAATACTTCACAATTGCACATGTAGAGATAATCACTAGTTGTGAATTCATCACAAATTCTCTCATGCTGTGAATTGTATTGCGGACATTCAGTAAATGAGTTTAAGATTTCAATCAAATACATAAACATGTATACTCAAATAGTGAATATTCATTTATTAAAATAAATGATTACAATCATAAGGCGATTGCCTTAGGACACTTCTCTCATATTACTAACAGATCTGTCTCCCTGCGGTGCCATTTAGGCCGACCAGGCTACACCTAGGCTAGGTCGGGATTATAAGCATCCCCCTCGAGTCTAGTCGAAGGAGGCGTCAAGTCCGACTGACTGGACCATCAGTTTGTAGCAACCAGGCTAACTCACAGGGGTCGATCGACCGGCCGACTGCCAATACCAACCGCGTGGCTGACACACGGTGTGGCCAATGTCATCTCGCCCTGTCTTTCATGTCTTATCCCCCGAATCTCAACGGGTCGATTCGTATCCCCTCCTTAAGTGCTGAGGGCCACGTGTCCTTCGACTATTGGGTTTCCCGAGTAATGAAGCGTCAGCACGCCGCAGCCATTGCGTGTTTTCCCGAAGTTCATTTATGGCGTAAATGGAGGACTCCGATCTACTCTCGCCTTTTTACCGGATCGTCATCGGACGACCAACATCAACCTCTTGACCCTATATATACTGCCCCTCGCCTTTTACTGCCTCACTTTTTCACCTTGTCTTCCTACTGCCTGTGCGCTCTGCTAAGGTTCCGGTGATTTCTCCGACGACGAAAGTATTGCAATCCACCGCCTTTCCCGCGCCCCACCACCTTCTGGTTAGTTCACTTTTCCTGTTTTTCCTTGTCCTTCCCGTTCATGGCCTCCTCCTCCTCGATCTCCGACCCGTGGTACGCCACCACGGTGTCCAACCTTCGCTCCTGAGACCTTGACCGACTTCGGTCTGACTACCAAATTCCTTCCGATCACAAATTGCTCCTCCCAGGCCTGACCGACCGGAAGGAGCCCCCCTTAGTTATATAGTCCTTTCCCAAGACCACCTCCAAACCAGCCTATGTTTCCCTCTTCACCCTTTTATTTCCTCCATTTGTCGGTATTTCTAGATCTCTCTCTCCCAGCTGGTCTTGAACGCAATTCACTTGATATGCAAATCGGTCATTATTTTTTCCCTATACTAAATTCCCCTTCAGCTCGAGATCTTTCATTACTTTTTCTATCCTAAGAAACAAGAGCCGGGGGACTTTTTCTTCTAAGCCCGAGCTAAAATCTCTTTCCTAGTGAAACTTCCGACCTCTAATAAAGGTTGGAAGAATCACTTTTTCTATGATAACACCACCCTACCCCCGAGTTGGCTAACTACCTGGGTCAAAGACCTGCCACTTTCTCCCCCTCTCCCCCGAGATTATCGCTCCTCGCCATCATACCAGTCCGCACTAGCCAAGATCGGCGGTCGGCACTTCCACGGTGTAAACCTCCTTCAGGAGGAAATCCTTTACACTTTCGAACTCAGTCAACTGCCAGCTCCCTGACCCACGTCACTCGGTATGTTTTCTTGTCTTTCTTTGATATTTATAGCTAACTATGATTCTATTATTTTGCAGCAACCATGATGTTCACGGTAGCTCTAGAAGAAGGCTTCGGCATGGACGGCGCCGAGCAGGAGTCTCGAGTCAGCTCGCAACTGGAGCAGCGAGCAGTGACTCCACTCGCGTCCATTCTCGCTCCTGCACCATCTCCAGCCCGCTCGGAAGCTGTATCGATCGCCGACCCCGAGAAGATGGAGGTGGAAGATCAGGCCCTCGCCTTGAGGCGTTGGCAGGCCCGAGCCACCAGTCAGGAACCCTCTCCACCAGTCGACGTCCCAATCGGGCAATCCTCCAGCTCCCGCCCCAAGAAGAAGAAGAAGAAGACTGCTGCTGGACCTTCAACACCTGTGGAGGCCGACACCCGAACGACGTCATCCAGTGCGCCCGACCTCCCCTTTCCGCAGGACTCGGGGTCTCCGCCGGTGGAAGGGCAAGTCAATCAGCAGCCCATGCACATATTGGTGCCCTCAAGAGTCGACCCCCACCTGGAGAGGCGCCTGGGGAGTTGCCCGACAGGTCCCAGGAGCTGCAGCTATATGGACCAGTGGTCGATCGCTACCTAAAAGGGATCTGAGAGTCTTACTACCAGGGCCCCAATAGTAAGGGCTAATGCCTTCTTTTTGGAGACCACCCAGGTATGTCTTTCTTTCTTATTTTATTGCAATTTCTCCTTTTTAACTTGGCACTATCACTCATTGTATTTTCCTTTATGTGCAGTTTTGGGGCTCTTACCATAGCCTGTCAATGGCTTTGGTAGCCCATGCCCAAGCTCGGGTGGCCGCCGAGCGCCGAGTGAAGTAGCTCAAGACTTGGCTTCGCTACACTTGGCTAGTTTCCAATGAAGCTACGCTGAACGACCTGCGGCTGAAATCATAGCGTTGCAAGACAGGCTCGCGCATGTAGAGTATCAACTGGAGGTGGCGAAACCCCAAGTTGAATCTTTCGACTCGGCGATGGCCCAAGCATAGAGCCGGATCTCCACCTTGGAGTATGTTGAGTGGAAGGCATAGGCTTTCCAGACTCGGGCGCACGAGGAGATGAACCAGAAGAAGGTCGAGCTCCTCCAGCTATCTATTTCCACCGAGTCCCAGCGGGCTGAGCTAGCGACCAAGGAGCAAGAGCTGGCGGCCCAAGCTGAGAAGGCAGACTCGCTGGCCGCGAAACTGTCCAACCGGGATTAGGAGCTGAACTCTCAAGCTGAGGAGCTCAGCCGACTTCGGTCACAACAGGCTGAATGGGAAGCTGCTTGGGCGGAGCTCGAGGACCTGCGAGCATACAAGGCAGAGGAGGCAGCACGACTGAACGCCCACCGACTTGAGTACATTAACTCGACGGCGTTTAGCAAACAACTCGCTGCTCGGGTGAACCCACTACTTAAGCAGCAAATGATCAGTACTTTTGATCATCTTCAGCAGGGCAGACACCTTTCTCCCGAGCTCCCGGTCAACACCGTAAACCTTTCCAACCTGACATAGCAGCTGCCTGAGGAGGCTCGCCATCTGTTTGTTTGAAGACTCGGGGTGTTTAGCTTGTATTTCTTTTCTGTTTCTTCTGTAGAGGTTGTTTCTGTTGGGACCGGGTGCATGTTGACATGGATGCGGGTTTGTAATTTTAAAATTAATTACGTGCAGCGGAAGGTTTAGCATAAATAATTTCTCAAATTATTTAATCACACATCTAAGCATGCAACTTTATCTTGTGTAGACATGATCATATATTTAAAATTTTGCAGAAACGTAAACTAATTTACGTATTACCTCGCGTAACTCGAGGGAAGGGACGAGATCCAACCGTAAGCGTCCCTCGGAAGCTCCGCCTCTATTCGCGTCCACGCCGAGTATCTTCGGGATGACTTCGCAAAGCCACGAGTTTCATGTTCTCGAGAACTACTAGATTCTCCGAGAACGCGACAAGAAAACCAAGAGAGAAGTAATCACATCGGAAAAACTCACTACCAAGGTTGGCCGGAATCACAATTCCGGCGAGAAGGAGGAAGATGACTTGCGCCCAATCCCAAGGTGATAATGGCCGGAGAGGAAGATCGTCCCAACGGAAGAACATTGTCACCTCGATGCTTCTCCTTGTGCTCACGGCAAGAAGAAGGGAGAAGTGCCTTGTGGCCGGCCAAGAGAAAGAAGGGAGGAGAGGGAGAGAGCCCAGGCAAGAATACTTCAATTGATTTCCAAGCCTTGCCTTGGGTCCTTTATATAGAGGTCTCTCAACCGCCAAGTCTCTTTTTTCTTATGGAATAAATTTTCTATGACATATTCCATCATGTAAAGTTTTATCATATTTTAATTCATGATAAAAAAAACGACCAAGTCTCATTTTTTCTTATGGAATAAATTTTCTTATCATGGTAAATCAATCCTTGATTGATTTTATAAAATAAAATAAACCAATCCATGGTTCATTTTAATTTCCATGAAAAATAAACCAAACCTTGGTTTATTATATAAAAATTTATATCATCCATAATTTTATAAAACAAAACACACTTGGTTTATTTTATAAATTGAACCAAAAATTTGGTTCTCTCCCTTTGTTGTGGCCGACCAAGCAAAGAGGATGGAGACCCTCTTTGGCCGGCCCATCCAAGCAATGCCCCAATGAATTAAACTTATTTAATTCATCTATTAAGTCTTCAAAAGACTTAGCCATTTTACGCTTCCGATGCGTCTCTGAAAAATTCAGATTCGACTTATCGTTTGGCTTAACCAAACCTAATCTCTATTGATTGAAAAATCCAATTTTCAACTCATTTTAAATCCCTCGGATTACTCGTAGTGTGTGTGACTAAATAGGCTTTCGATTTATGTTAGCCATCTATAATTAATCAATTATAGAACAATCATGAGTGGCACCTAGTAGTACATCATGATCCCCAATTAATCGAAAGATCATCGGGTAACCTCAGAAACAATTCTGAAACCCTTCAGCAGCTATAATGAATCGTGCCACATTCCCTTCACCATCTTATACCCACTTGGTTCAGGACATGATCTATGTGTGTCAGTCCCCACTAGACTGACTACGTCACACCTAGCCCAAGTAACGTTTTCTCGTCCTACGGATTCTAATTACTCTCATGTATTTAAGAGATTCATACTCTGAACATGTCATGCTCTGGCCAGAGGCTTCGAGTAACAATCCGACGATAGGTCTTGGGTATACATCTCCTCGCAAGAAGTGGTGAATCCTTTGTAGGCTGTTCAAACATCTTCGGGCACTTCGGCTTATACCCAATCATCCTGGGTCCACACCTCCTTGGAGATGCTTGCTTAAGATGTCAAAGTATAAGTCTCCATGACCAAGATGACATGAACACCGCAAGTCAAAGGAACATCGCACTTAAGCTGCTATAAGAACTTCATTGTCATATCTATATATATACTACCATATGAAGTTTTACAGCCAGTCACTCCAATGAACTAGTTCCCTTAACTAGCATTCATGTTTATCTCCGGACATCCCAATGTCACCAGCCAGTGAGAATCAGCTGATTAGAGAATAACTCATGCTAGTCTCAACAGAATTGATAGTGTCCGTATTTATCAATTCATCAACTAGGGACAATTTCAATACTTCACAATTGCACATGTAGAGATAATCACTAGCTGTGAATTCATCACAAATTCTCTCATGCTGTGAATTGTATTGCGGGCATTCAGTAAATGAGTTTAAGATCTCAATCAAATACATAAACATGTATACTCAAATAGTAAATATTCATTTATTAAAATAAATGATTACAATCATAAGGCGATTGCCTTAGGACACTTTTCTCATATCACTAACAAACTCCCACTTGGCCTAATTTCAATCGCTACGGTATCCAATACCACAGGCTCTAACATGACCCTCAAACTTGCTTTGAGGCAAGACCTTAGTTAAAGGATCCACTAAATTCCTTGCGGTGGGAATTTTCTCAATTTGTATATCATTCCTACTTAAGCACATGTTTGGATCGCTGATGAGACCTTGGTTCCTTCGCTTGTGCAATAGCTCCACTATTGTCGCAATAAACCGGTATTGCTTCATCAATTGTTGGAACCACACCAAGTTCTGAGACAAACTTCTTGATTCAGTCTGCTTCCTTTGCTGCTTCCGAAGCTGTAATATATTCCGCTTCCGTGGTAAAATCCGCTACGGAGTCTTGCTTGGAACTCTTCCAACTTATTGCATCTCCATTCAAAATAAATACGTATCCAGACTGATATTTTGAGTCATCCTTATCTGTCTGGAAACTGGCATCTGTATACCCACGTATTACCATATCACCTTCTCCATATATTAGGAACACATCCTTAGTTCTTCTCAAGTACTTGAGGATTATCTTGACAGCCGCCCAATGATCCATTCCTGGATCAGACTGGTATCTGCTTGTGACGCTCAGAGCATACGATACATCGGGCCTAGTACATAACATAGCATACATAATAGATCCTATCGCGGATTCATAAGGAATCTTATTCATGCAAATCCTCTTGTCTTCTTTGCGCGGACACATAGACTTCGAAAGGTTGATCCCATACCTGATGGGAAGGTAACCTTTCTTGGATTCCGACATGCTAAACCTTTCTAGCACTCGGTCTATATATGTAGACTGCGAAAGACCAACCAACCGTTTTGATCTATCTCTATAGATTCTAATCCCAAGGATATAGGTTGCTTCTCCCAGGTCTTTCATGGAGAAAGTTTTGGACAACCAAATTTTAACTGACTGTAAGACTGATATATCATTTCCTATAAGTAATATGTCATCGACATATAACACTAGGAATACGATTGCACTCCCACTAACCTTCTTGTAGACACAAGGTTCGTCAGGATTTTGTGAGAAATCAAACTCTTTGATTGTCTCATCAAAACGGATGTTCCAGCTCCTAGATGCTTGCTTTAATCCATATATGGATCGTCGAAGCTTGCATACTTTGGTTTTATTAACCGATGTGAAACCTTCAGGTTGTACCATGTATACATCCTCAAGCAGGTTTCCATTAAGGAAAGCTATTTTCACATCCATTTGTCATATCTCATAATCATAATGAGCTGCTACGGCCAAGAGCATCCAAATGGATTTAAGCATAGCTACTGGCGAATAGGTTTCGTCATAATCAATTCCTTGTTTCTGACGATATCCTCTTGCCACTAATCTAGCCTTAAAGGTAACAACATTACCTTCCATGTCGGTTTTCTTCTTGAAAACCCACTTGCACCCTATGGGCTTAATCCCTTCAGGTGGGTTAACCAAGTCCCATACTTGATTTTTGTACATGAAATCCATTTCCGACTTCATGGCTTCAAGCCACTTATCCCTTTCTGAATTTTTCAGAACATCTTCATAACTGATAGGTTCGTCATCGTTAATGAGTAACACGTCGTTCGATTCACTTATGAGAAATCCATATCTCTCTGGAATATTGCGTGTCCTATCAGATCTACGAAGAAGTGGTGTTGTTTTAGGTTCAACTGATAGCTCATCATTATGAGTTATTGGTTGTGGGTCTAGACTAGGTGTCTTTGTAATGTCTATTGGAGTTTCTTGAACTTCTTCAAGTTCAATGCTACTCCCACTATTTTCTTGTAAAATAAATTCTTTTTCTAGAAATACAGCATGCCTTGAAACAAACACCTTTTGTTCCAAGGGATGATAGAATTGGTAACCCTTCGTTTCCTTAGGGTATCCAATAAATAGTCATTTATCAGACTTAGCATCCAATTTGTCTGATACAGTGCGCTTTACATAAGCAGGACAACCCCATATCTTTAGGTGAGATAAATGAGATTTCTTACTATTCCATGTCTCATATGGAGTAGTAGAGACTACCTTGGTCGGGACTCTGTTTCCCTTGACGAATCTTCTTCTATTCCTTAGCCCCTGTATGTCATTACATATATGTGAGCTACACCCAGTATCAAGTACCCAGGTGTACGAGGAAATAGAGTGGCATTCAATAACGAAGATGCCTGAAGCGGATGGGGCATCGGATGCCTTCTTCTTCAAGGACTCTGTTGGATCGAGAAATGCGAGAGAGGGGGGGGGGTGAATGTCGCAAATCGTTCGGATTTAAAAAGAGTAAGTGCGCAGCGGAAATAAGACACAGAAACAATGCTAACACAGTCGTTTTACTTGGTTCGGAGCCTGTGTCGACTCCTACTCCAAGGCCCACGGTCGTTGACCGTTTTCTGCGGGCAATTCTATACGTTCGAGAAAGTTTACAATAAACAGTATTACAGAATTAGCCTAGTAAACTTAATTAAGCTCTTCGTTACCGACGTCCGGTGTAGATCGAAGTGTTGGAGCAGCAGGACGTCGTCAGCTCGAGTTGGAAGAGTTCTGGAGCGTGTCGTGGAAGCAGAAGAGCGTGGAAGCGTCGCAGTAATTGATGCTTTGAAGAAGGAGGTCGAGGGCCCTTTATATAGGGCCTGGGGGCGCCCTGGTCGACGGGGGCGCCCTCCCCCCCCACGTGGCAGCAGATCCAGTTGTTGCTCGGTCGCCGTCTGATCCCCTTATCCTCGGGATCCGGTTTGACCGGGGCACCCGGATGGCTCGGGGCGCCCGCATTGACCGGTCAAAGCCTCATCTCTTCGGCTTCGCAGGGATGCGCTTCGGCAGCTGGCAGTGGGGGCGCCCGCGACACACGGGGCGCCCGCGACAAGCGGGGCGAAGCGCGTTCGCAGGGATGCGCTTCGGCAGCTGGCAGTGGGGGCGCCCGCGACACGCGGGGCACCCGCGACAAGCGGGGCGAAGCGCGTTGAGGTTCTTACAGACTTGGGTTGACCTTGGGGGCGCCCGGATCGTCCGGGGCGCCCTGCTCAGCTTCTGCCTCACTCCTTTGAGGCTCTCTGAGCTGCAGATACTCAGTCCTTCGATCCTGCATCCAGGGTTAGTCCAAATAACAATTATATTATTATTTTATACAGCCTTAGCTGTCTTGGTTCTGACTTTGGTCTCCAAAATGGAGGCCTAGGTCGAACCGACGCCTAATGTTCCCTCAAGGGGAACGCGTCCTCACCTACTCCTCTCGGGAGAATTTACCTGGTGCCAACCGGATCCTCCAGTTGGACTTTTGCCCGGCAGTCCTTCGCCAGGTCTTGAGTTACCAAGCTGCCCTTCGCTTGGTGCCTAGCAGCCCTTTGCTAGGGCCTAGCATTCCTTCGCTAGGGTTTGTCCGTTCTGGCAGTCCTTCGCCAGAGCCTAGCAGTCCTTTGCTAGGGCTTTTCCTGTCTGGCAGTCCTTCGCCAGTGCCTAGCATTCCTTCGCTAGGGCTTTTCCTGTCTGGCAGTCCTTCACCAGTGCCTAGCATTCCTTCGCTAGGGCTTTTCCTGTACACTCAAGAAACTTGTTAAACAACAAGTAACCCTTAACTTTTGAACCCTTTTGCCAATATCAAAACACAGGTTTGACTTGGGTGCAATCTGCACCAACAATCTCCCCCTTTTTGATATATGGCAACCTAGTTCAAAAAGTTAAGGGAAAAAAATGCTGAAACTGAAATCCTAAGTTAGATTCCCTCCCCCTGGAAGAAATCTCCCCCTAGGTTTTTCAAAAATAGGTGATGTGAGTTAAGTACTTAGAAGATTTCATGTTTTGATAATAAGTTGGGAAATCTGCTAAGTTTTTCGAAAAGATGTTCTAAGTTTGGAAGGCTTAGAAAACTTTAGACAAATTTTCAGTTTTAGAACCATTTCAGACTTTGGAAAATTTTCAGTTTTGGAAAAACTTCAGACTTAGAAAATTTTCAGTTTTGGAAAAATTTCACACTTAGAAAGTTTTCAGTTTTGGAAAAACTTCACACTTAGAAAGTTTTCAGTTTTGGAAAAACTTCAGACTTAGAAAATTTTCAGTTTTGGAAAAATTTCACACTTAGAAAGTTTTCAGTTTTGGAAAAACTTCAGACTTAGAAAATTTTCAGTTTTGGAAAAATTTCAGAGTTAGAAAATTTTCAGACTTTAGAAAGATTTTCAGATTTAGAAAAAAATTTCAAAAAATAATTTGAGCAAAAATTAGTAACGCTTCAGAGTTAGAAATTTTAAGCAAAAAAAGCTTAGAAATAATTCAGAGTTTAGAAATTTTTACAGGATAAATTTAAGCTTCTAACTTTGAGGTTAAACTTTTTGAATAAAGGAAAAAATTTGAAAAAAAACTTTATTGAAAAAAAACTTTTTGGGTTTCCCTCTTTCCTTTCCAACTCTCCCCCTTTGTCATATATAAAAAAAATGCAGAAAAATATTTGCAATAATTAAATCATTTTGCTGTACTGAATCAAACTGGAACCTAAGTCTGGTTAACTCTTTAGGGACCTGTCTAACCCAATTAGCTACTTACTAACTGTTATAAACAGTAGCTTTTGCTAGGGTTAGTCAAGTTAAGTGAGCTGTTCAAGTTAGATTGTCTAAACTTGACACTTAACCTGATTGCTGTTCATTTAGTGCCTCAATTACTGCCGATGCACTGACTTAAAGCATCTTGAATTGAGGCAAAGACCTAAGCATCTCAACCCTTTCTAGGTTATCAATCAAAAAGTATCCTTAGGTGCTTGTGAGATGTTGGCTTCTAAGTCTATAGGTGCATGCAGTTCTAGGGTTAGAGCCTAGGCTAAGTCCATTTCGAAGAAAACCCTAGTTTTGAAGGGGTAGTTTTTGAAATAAAACTAAGTCAAAAAAGGTTAACAAGACTTTTAAAATCAAAGTAAACCATTTTAACAAAGAAAACATTTNTATACATGTTTGTGTATTTGATTGAGATCTTAAACACATTTACTGAATGTCCGCAATACAATTCACAGCATGAGAGAATTTGTGATGAATTCACAACTAGTGATTATCTCTACATGTACAATTGTGAAGTATTGAAATTGTCCCTAGTTGATGAATTGATAAATACGGACACTATCAATTCTGTTGAGACTAGCATGGGTTATTCTCTAATCAGTTGATTCTCACTGGCTGGTGACATTGAGATGTCCGGAGATAAACATGAATGCTAGTTAAGGGAATTAGTTCATTGGAGTGACTGACTGTAAAACTTCATATGGTAGTCTACATATAGATATGTCAATGAAGTTCTTACTGCAGCTTAAGTGCGATGTTCCTTTGACTTGCGGTGTTCAAGTCATCTTGGTTATGGAGACTTATACTTTGACATCTTAAGTAAGCATCTCCAAGAAGGTGTGGACCCAGGATGATTGGGTATAAGCCGAAGTGCCCGAAGATGTTTGAACAGCCTACAAAGAATTCACCACTCCTTATGAGGAGATGTATACCCAAGGCCTATCATCGGATTGTTACTCGAAGCCTCTTGCCAGAGCATGACATGTTCAGAGTATGAATCTCTTAACTAGCATGCATAGATAAGTTTTTTTCATACATGGTACATATCACATAGCATATATGATCATGGTATCTATCATAAAGCATGTATGGGTAGGATCCATATGAACATGATACATACTACATAGGTTCATGACATTCAACATAATACATGCGTAGGTTAACATAACCATAATATACATATGTTCAAGGCGTTTAACCTAATGCATGCATAATTCTACATAAACATGATGCTTACTTCACAACACATGTGTTCATGGTATATGGTTTAAAACATCCATAAATAAAACCTACTAAAACATGGCACATAATATAAGCATACAAGGTCATGATGCATAGCACATAAAGTTAGGGTTTATGCATCATAAAATTCATACAACATGCTTGAACATATATCTACATCATAATAAGCCATAAACAAGTATACTTGAAACCTTAGACTAACCCAAACCCCTTGATCAAAAGTTGTAGATAAAAGTCCCATTATTCTAGCAACATGTGAGGTACCATAAGTAAAGTAAAGCCCATACAATACATACAATGCCATAGGAAGCCATTAGAACACATGATTAGGGCTAACCCTAATTCCTAGCCCTATAATTTGGTCTTGGCCGAAACCCTAGAGGGGTCTTAAATCCATGGAAAATTCATATAATTCACAATTAACATCCATTATATCATAGGGAATCATAATAAGCATGCTTGGAGGGTTAGATCTAATCCTAACCATGGAAAGGAAGAGGTGGCCGAAACTTCATGAGGGTCTTAGGGTGCTACAAAAATTCCACAACTCATAATTCATTCTTTATTTATCATGAGAAAGCATTAGGAAGCATAAGTGAGGTTTTAACATCATCCTAAACCCAAAAAGGGTGCTTGGCCGAAAGTTGTAGGAACCCTAAGTCCATAGTTTTCTCAACATAGATCCCAAACAAAACTTAAATCATGATAGACAACATAAAAACTATTATACCACAGGTGAGGGAGTCTTACATCTTTTTATCTTGGTTATAAACCTTGAATCGAGAGGAAAATGAAAACCTTCTTGACTTTAGAACACCCCTTGCCCTTGTAGCCTTGTAGAAAAACTTAGATCTTCAAGAGGGAGTCTTCTTGTGAAGTTTTCAAAAGGGAAGGTTCCCTTGTGGCTCACGGCAAGGAGAGGAAAGGAGGAGAAAGAAGAGAGAAGAGGAAGAGCCTTGGTGGAAGAAAAGTAACTTAAGCCTCTTCACTTCTCATCCAACCTTTTTATACTAAATGAAGGGCAAGTGAAGGGCATGTGCCTCCTCTCATGGTGACTCTTCACTTCCCTTACCCTTAACTAAAATCTTCTTCCTTTTCCACTAGCACTCCCTTGCTAGGTGAATTGGTTAGTACATGCATGATGAGGCTTTGCCTCTATTTTAGGTCCAAGGTTCAATCCTTGATGCATGCACTTCTTTTTATTGCATTTACTCTTATTTTTTGGTAAGGCTCACATAAGAGCCCACTAAGAGTTATGCTAATATTTCTAATTGGAGCCCATTTCTATTCATGTTACTAATTCTACCCAAGGTCCACTAATAGTCATGATACTAGAAGGGCCCATGTAAGGCCCATTATTACTTAGCTTTTAATCCATATAAGAAAACATGCTAAGGTTCATGCTAGATTTCATATGTTACTCAAGAGTCCATATGGGCATGATCAATATTTTAAAGAAAAATATTGAGAGGATTTTACGGGCGTTACACTATGTCCCTTCCCTTCCCGGACGTCGTGTGGGTGACGATCTACCAAGAACCGAGATCACCAAGGCGCTTCACTCTTCCTCCTAGCTTGGCCGAAACCCTAGGACTTCCTCTCCACTTGCCGCCGGCCCAAAACCTAGTTTTGGCCGGCGCCGCCGCTCCACCTTCCTACTCCCAGCTCGCGCACGATCAAGAAGAAGAGAAGAGCAAGGTGAGGAAGAAAGAATGGAAGAAGAAGAAGAGAAGAACTCTCCACAACAATCCAAACAACCACCCAACTCTCCTTCTTCTTTCTCTCAATCGCCAGCCAACTTCAAGGGAGAAGTGCCACCGGCGGTTGCTTTCTCTCCTTCGAAAGTTGTGCGCACCATTAGGGGAAGAGAGGAGAAGGTAACTGAAGGAGAAAGGGAAAGCCAAAGCTCTTCCTTGCCCTCCATCGAAGCCCTTCTTCCACCTTAGTGTCGGCGCCCACCTTTGACCTAGGAGAGAGAAGATGAGAGAAAAGAGGGAGAGGCTCTAGGGATCTCTTATGTGTGGATTAAGCCTTGGTTTCATAATCTCATGGGGTATTTATAGGGCTAAGGTAGGGACCAAGAGGAGGAGTTGGGCCTTGGCCCGCTAATGGATCTAAACCCGATCTATTAATTAAGATCCATTCCACTAAAGGATCTTAATTGAACTTCCTCACCAACCCCTATATTTTCATATGAGCTCCATATATTATGAGCCATCCATCCCCCCGTGTTTAAGATATCGAATGTCCGTTAATTAATTTAAATTACTGACAATTTTAAATTAATCAACTTCTGGATCCTTGATTAGTACCACTCAACCTTATCATCATGTTGGTTCAAATCCACCTGCAGGGTTTAACATGATGACCCTTTTGAGCTCATCAAGGGGGCATCATCATCCCGACTCACTAGGACACAGATTCCATTAATAATCAACGGCACATCATATAATTAATATTATTTCCCAACTTACCGGGCCTATCGATCTAACAGAATAGATCTCGCCCATTGGTAAATCAAAAAAATAATAATTAATCATATATGCATGTTATTATATCAGGATTAAGGATCGTACTCCATAATAAAATCCGAGGTCCTATCCAATTATCAAGCCAGTACAAATTGGATAACCTCTGGTTTTAGTCCTACCCAATGCACACAAAGTACACTAGTGTAATTCTATGGTCAAGACAAACCACACCTAATTACACTACAACCATCCCGATGGTTTGTCCAATTCCATCTCGGCTGTGAGCCTCTGCTTATACTAGGCAAGGAACTGATAACATGATCTTTCGTGTGACACCACACACCATGTTATCTACAATGCAAAGTAAAGGACTTTTATGTGGGATCGAATTGAATCGATAGAGGGGGGGGTGAATATCGATCGTTAAATTTTTGGAAATAAAGAGAGTAATTGCGTAGCGGAAAAAGCAAAAACAATCGCTAATACTTTTTGTTTTTACTTGGTTCGAAGTCGCAGTTGGCTCCTACTCCAAGGCCCACGATCCTTGACCGTTTTACGATGAGCAATTCTATATTTTCGTAAAAGTGATTACAAATTGAGTACAAATATAGAATTTAAAAGGAATTACAACACTTAAAAAATGAACTTTTTACCGACGACCGGTGAGTTGGAAGTTCGGAGCAGCGGGTCGTCGTTGGTGCTTAAGTCGCGAGTACGGAGCTTGTCGGAGCGTAGCGCTTGAATGAAAGTGTCGAAAGCAATTGATGTCGAAGCCTTGGGGGTGAACCCCCTTATATAGTGTTAATAGAGGCGCCTGTGTTGAAGGGGGCGCCTGACACGTGGCTTGTCCTGTGAGAACTTCAATCCGTAAACTCGGCCAGTGCTTATCCCTTCAACTGGGGCACCTGAGTTAACTGGGGCGCCTGTGTTAACACAGGTGCCTCAATGACTTGGTCCAAAGGCTTGCGTGACAGTTTGCTTCTAATGCTTGGAATCAACCCTCACTGGGGTGCCTGTCTCAACACAGGTGCCTCACACCATTGAGGCGCCTCACTCCATTGAGGCGCTTGGGACCAGAAATCTCTATTCCTTTATTCCTGCAACCAGGGTTAGTTCCAAAACAAAAGAAGCATATAAATGATAAGAATAAACCATGTTTTACAGCCTGAGCTGTCTTGGTTCTGACTTTGAGCTTCCCAAATGGAACCTTAGGTCGAACCGACACCTAATGTTCCCTCCTACAGGGAACGCGTCCTCACCTACTCCTCTCGGGAGAATTTACCTGTTTGCCAACCGGCTCCTCCGGTTGGATGTTTGCCCAGCTTCACTCACCAGGTCTTCGGTGCCCAGTCCCCGACTAGGTCTTAGTGCCCAGCTTCACTCATCAGGTCTTAGTGCCCAGCTTCACTCACCAGGCCTTAGTGCTCAACCTTACGTCAGGACTTAGTTGCCCAGCCCGCGGCTAGGACTTAGTGCCTAGTGTTGTTAGGTTCTGAGCGCAGCAGAATATTTACAATAAAGCAAAAATCTGCTCTTAAATCATGGATCTTTTCGTGGTACATATAGTTCTAAACAAAATGATGTGAAAACAAGTATAAACTGAAAACATACCTTGTAATCCTTTGCTTATTTGTGAATAATATCACGAACAGACGAGAGCCCCACGTGTGACTCCTCTAGCGGTATCCACGCGCACATGATCACGAACTAGATGACCAGTTAGGTGCTAGCCACTTGGATCGACAGAATTCTTTCGGATGCACTACGGATCTGGAGATGTGTCTCCAACTAGAGAAGAAGTAGTCGAAGTCTTCCCGAGAGAGATGGAGAGAAATCACACAAGAGAGAGACAAAGGAGAAGTGTGTCCTCCTCTTCTTCCAAGGGTGGATATATATAGCCTCCAAGGAAGATGAAGAGACATGACTCTTCATATTCTTCATTAATTTATCATAATTGTGACTTTTGAAATTCTCCATTAATAATCATTAATAGAGACTCTTCATCTTCTCCATTATTGCCACAATAATTGTGGTCTTTCAAATTCTCCAAAGAGAATAAGAGATAAATTCACTCTCTCTTCTCTTCATCAAATAAATCCATATTTGATCTTGATCCGTTCTCACTTCCGATATTTCAGAAATAATTAATAATCCAATTAATTCTTATTCAGAAATAATAAATTGATTGATTTTAGTATCCACTAAAATAATCAACTACAGATACTGTTCGCGTCTATGTGCTATGTGTGCGACCCTCTAGGTTCTATACACGAAGGCAGTGTAAATCCATACACAGACGAAGGTAACCGTCTAGCAACAGTTTTTAGCCACCCGACGTGATAGAATATTAGTTATTAACTAAAACCTCCATGAACCGATTACTGTGTAATTCAATCTCTTCATCATTATCCTACATCCCAATTAATTCGGTGCAGTATGCATCATCACCAATTAATTGTTTTACTTGATTTCCAAGATATAATAGACTCATCTTGAATGATAATCATTCCTCCCATGGCCATGGATTTCGAGTCACTAATAACTCTATCAAGCGGCCAGGATGTTAACTCCCAAATCCAAGAGAGCGATGAATCCTCTATTGACTCAACACTATTCTCTCTACGTTTTGTCATACACCCAATTACCGTATTAATCATAATCCGATTAAAGATTTCTTTTAACGACATTAAAGTACATAACTCCACGCATAGAATATATGAAGGTCTCAAGTCAAAAGATCAGTTACACTCGTTCATTAAGACGAACTACCAAATGATGCTTAATATGTGGTGTTCTCTTATGCGGGTCGTGTCCAGTGTACCTCTAAACTCAAGGCACCCCAAGTACAATTTGGATATCCATCCCTCCGGTCTATCTTGACCTAGTCATACTTAGCATTGATCTAGATATCTATGTCCCCTCTAGATATCTATCCGATCAAGGATGATTTTCAGAATAATATAACAATTAATCTGTGGGACTTTATCATTAATCATATACGTACAGAAAAGTAAATGATTAACGCCAAATACTTGCCTTTATTAAAATAATTATCCATAAATACATAAAAGTGTCTTCGCACATAAGTGCACACACTAACAAGTGTACCTAGGACTTTACTTGCACACTTGATTAGCATTGTTAGATCATAACACAACCTTAACTTCTGAACCCTTTGCCATTATCAAAACATAGGTTTGACTTTGGTGCTTCCGGCACCAACAATCTCCTCCTTTTTGATTTACGGCAACACGGTTTGAAAAGTTAAGTTAAAAACATTTCAAGCATATCTAACAAATAGATTAAGAAAAAACTATTTAACTTAGCTCCTCCTGATAAAGTTCTCCTCCTGACATTTTCAATGATATGCCCTTTTTGAAAAAACTTCTAAGTGTTTTGAACTTCGACTAAGTGTTTTTCAAAACAAAGCAAAGCAATTGATTTTGACTAAGTGTCACAAAACATTCTTTCACCCTTATAAAATTTTCTTTTAAAATTTTTGCAAAAAGACTTTTTACTTTAAAAGTTTTGCAAAAGAAATTTTTACATAAAAATTTACTTAGCCAAAATTTTGAAAACAAGTTTCCCTTAAAAAAGTTTCACTTCGAGAATTTTTACTTGAGAACAATTGTTTGCTAAGAAAAGCTTTTTGTATACTTAAAAAATTTCCTGAAAAATATTTCGTGCACTTGAAAAAAACTTTGTGCATTTTGAAAAAAAAATTTAGAAAAAACTTTTACTTGGAAAAACCAAAAAATTTTACTTAAAATTATTTTCCAAAAATTCCAACCGATTTTTGCTCAGACAAATTACTAAGGAAAATTTTACTTAGGAGTATTTTTAAAAAAAATGCATTTAGAAATTTTTGCTTTACTTTTTGGAAAAGAGATAAACAAAGCACTTAGAAATTTTTGCTTTACTTTTTGGAAAAGAGATAAACTTTGAAAAATTTGGAGAAAATTTTTTTTAAAAAATTTGGAAAAAAATATTTTGCTCTTTTTTTTCTCTCCCCCTTTGCCATATATTAAAAAAAATATGGACAACAATTATTGCAAGTTAATTTCGACTTAGAGAAAGATTGAAATTCTATATTGAACCAACTCTAATTAATTCAAGCAACAAAGGGACAAACCAAATTAAACCGATCTTGTTCGGGTCCTGTCTAACCCAGTTAGCTACTTACTAACTGTTATGAAACAGTAGCTTTCACTAGGGGTAGTCAAGTTAAGTGATCTGATCAAGTTAGATTTTCTAAGCTTGACACTTAACCTGATTGGTGTTCAATTCGTATTTATTGCCCCAATTACTGCAGATGGATTGACTTAAAGCATCTTGAATCAAGGCATAGACCTAAGCATCTCAACCCAGTCTAGGTTATCAATCAAAAGTACCCTAAGGTGCTTGTGAGATGCTGACTTCTAGATCTATAGGTGCATGCAGTTCTAGGGTTAGAGCCTAAGCTGAGTCCATTTTGCGCAAAAACCTTAGAGTTGAAGGGGGTAAGTTTTTATAAAAACTAAGTCGGAAAATCATTTTAAATTTCAAAAAACTTGATAAAAGAAATGATTTTTCAAATTGCTACTTTTCGAAAAAAATTTAAAAAATATGAAAACAAATTTTTGAAAAAAATAGAACAGTTCTATTCTACTAAGCACAACCCTAACTGCCTTCTAAGTGAGCTAAACTCAGATTCAGGTAAGGGTTGGTAAAAATGTTAGCTAAATTAGATTTTAAGTCCGCATGCTTAAGTACTATTTCGCCCCTGGCTACATGATCCCTTACAAAATGATGTTTAACTTCTATATGATTTGTTTTGGAATGTTGAATTGGGTTCTTAGTCAAATTGATTGAACTAATGTTATCAATAAAAACTTGGATTTGGGTGTAGTCAAGCTAGAAATCCTTAAGAGTGTGCATCATCCATCAAGTATGGTTTGGGTTAAGTCTGATTGAGTTAGTTTGTGAGTATACTTAGTTTGTTTACCTTGTTTACATGAGTTACAAATTATGTTCTCAAAATTTTTGATTTTAGGTACACCTTTAATTAAACCCAGTTGAGTGATTTTAGAAATCAGTTTGACATGAGTGTGACCTAATTTCCTATGCCAAAGGTTAAATTCTTCTAATTGCGTCAGAAAGTATTTTGGTACTAAGGGTAGTTTAATAGTGTAAACATATTTTTCCTAGTATCCTTAAGCATTATTTATGAGTCTTGGAGGTTTCTAATAAGGCAGTCAGAGTTGGTGAAGGAAACTATGTAACCAGTATCACAGAGTTGACTAATACTAAGTAAATTAAACTTAAAATTTTCAACCAAGAATACTTTCTTAATAATGAAATCAGATTTAAGTTCAATGTTACCTAACCCAATTACTTTGAGTGTAGCATTGTTGCCAAATGCTACTGAGCCTAGGTTCTTGAGCTTGATTTTGGTGAATTTCAATTTGTCTCCAGTCATGTGTCTGGAGCACCCACTATCCAACATCCACTGGTCCAAATCTTTATGTTCCTACACATAAAGTATATATTGATTTGGAGCCATTAGAAGTAGGGATAGCTTAAATTGAATTTCACTATCTAGTCTGTCTCACCCATATCTAAAGTTATCAAACATGTTGACCTTATGAGTTTTGTGAGACAAGTTTTTAAAAAAAATGTTTAAATTTTTGAAAAAGAATTAATTTTGAAAAAGTTGAATTAATTTTTGAAAAATTATTGAATTAGGATTATTGATTTTGAAAATATGTTTAATCTAGGATTAATTGAAATTTGTGTTAGATTCAAATTTATCAAATAGTAAATTAAATTTGAATTTCAAAAATTAGCTTCCAGGTCTTGGCAAGGCACAGAGGTCTTCTTTGGTCGTAGCCTAATTGGAGCAACAACCCTTTCCTTGACAAAGCCTTTTGTCGAAATTTCATTTTCAAAATTACTTTTGCAAAATTTTGGTCTTACTAGTTTAGGTCTTGGATCGGTAGCTTCGGCTAGTTCCACCAACTAAACAGACCAAGTAGGGTATACTTGACCTTATTAGAAGGACTTCCCTAATGTACTATCATCTCACCCCACCTAATACTATATTGTTCAAATTTCAAATTAATCATTTGTCCTTAATCTAGCCAATCCTTAAGTCTAAGCATAATAAAATTGCAAAAAGGAAAATAAGCAAGCAAGCAAGTAAATTAAAACAATTATCTAGTTATAAATATGGTCTTTATATTGGCTCCCCCTGGACTAAAGCCTCGATAAGGATTAGGCAAGATGTGAATCTTGTCCTTGGGGATCCAATACTGGTTTGGTCCAGCTTGTTTAGTTAAACACAGCTTAGGGGCCTATGCTTGGACTCGGGTTCTAGGTTGGTTCAATACAGAATACTACGACCGTTGTCGTGGCTTGGTTCGATAACCGAGTCTGGAACGATTGAGAACGGACTTCTGTTTTCCAAGGATCATATCAAGACCCTTGGAACCTGAAGTGAACCGTTCTAAGGCAACTCTGAGCTCCTTGACTTGATTTTTCAAGGAGGAATTCTCTTCCTCAAGCTTTTGGACTTGAGTTGAGTTTCCTTCTTGACTTGGCTCGTTCAAGGACCTCGAGTTGACTTCCTCTTTCAGGAGTTTTACTTCCTGTCGGAGGGACTCAACCCGAATTTTGGCTTTCGCCAAGTTTCGGGACAAATAAAAAATTAATTTAGATAACTCATATTCTGAATAACCTCTTACAGTGATTTGTCTGTTCTCCGAGATTGTGAGTCTTCCGGTGTTGACGTCTTCGACTGGTTCCAATTCTGATCTGTAGTCGATGTCTTTCGAGGTGGTCAAGGCGAGTAGGTTTGCATGAGAGACTTCTTCTTCTTCTTCGGAAGATGACTCATCCTAGGTGGCTTGAAGAGCCTTCTTTCTCCGCGCCTTCTTGTTTTCCTTTTGGTTGGGGCACTCTGACTTGAAGTGTCCCTTTTTGTTGCATTCGTAGCAGGTGACGTTGTTTTTTTTAATTCAAAAAACATTTTATTCCAAATAATGAAATAAAAATCCATATTAGAAGGGGGCCAAGCCTAACCTTCTAACATAGATTTACAAAAGTTCCAAAGGATTTACAAGTATTACAAGAAATGGAAAGACAACACTAGGTCTATATAAATCTTTACAAATGGTTTCCATCTTCTCGTGCCACAAGTCACTTTTAAGCTACCTTCTCTACATCCAGTTAATCTTCACGATCAACTTCATCATATCAATGCCACCATTAAGAGCCATCCAATATTAGCTTACCCAGAAATGATTCTGATTGAAGCATAAAATTTTAACCTCCATTGGCTTCTCAATCTCCTCACTAACTGAATAACTTTAAGCTCCATCTCCATCAATCTACTACTCTAGAATCAAGCCATCCTGAATCTGAAGAACTGTTTTAAAACCACGGCCTCAATGCTTAAGCTCCATAATTCAATCTAGCCATTGCTCCATCTCGCTGATCTTTAAACAATCAATAACAAACAATAGGTATCAAGCCTTCCTGAGAATCAGAGATAACAATAACAGCATTAGTCAACACAATATCAATTCAATATTTCAGAAGAACCACTTGGCACTCTTGGCACACACAAATTTCTGTACCAACCCACTCCTCCCATCTGCAATCTGGCCAGCTGTGGCAGGAAAAACTCAAACACCATCAGAATGCTTGATCAATTCTAAAACTCAGGAATCGGACCACCCTAAATCTGCATTAGAAGACCTTCAGGCACACAGGGAAGAAGCTATTTGGCAGAAAATACGAAGCCACAGCCTAAAAGCTTAAGCTTCATATCAATCAATCTAGTAATTGCTCCATCTCAATAATCTTTAGACAATCACAATATCCCTGTAGCCCGTTCTGAAAACTCCTAGTATCAGACCTTCAACTCACCTGTTCTGTATCCATCTCAATTGGCACACTCGAAAAAAGTCTTAGTATCAGGCCTCCCTGAGATAGCAAACTTTCCTAATTTTGAACATAACCCAGTTAAAACAGAACTAATAATCAACTGTCCAGTTTTGGCAGAAAATAAGAAAACCTTCAACCTCAACACCATCAGAAAACAGTCTATCCAAAAGAAGAGATCAAAATATCAAACAAAATCCCTGCTGCACATACTGGCACCCAGGAAGAAACCTGGTATCAGGCCTTCCTGAGATAACAAACCTCCTTGATTTTGAACATAACCCAGTCAAAACTAATAATCAGAAAAACACAATATCCCTGCTGCACAAATAGTTAACACAATATCATCAAAGCTTCTGGCACATACATGTAACTCTCTATTACATCTAGCACGCAGGGGGAAAACTTCCACATCTTCTTGCATTATTCATCTATCAGATTCATCTACCAGAATTCAGTAAAACACATTACCATTCAATTTAGTATCAATTCAATATTTCAGAAAAACCACCACTCTTGGCACACTCAAATTTCTGTATCAGACCACGATCTGACCAGTTGTGGCAGAAGATGCTCAACACCATCAGAAGCTTGATCAATGCTGAGTATCTCGCCATATCAGATATTCCAGAATATACTTTCCTTTTGTTATAATATTTTCCGGTCCAATCTGATGTAGGGAAGGCCCATCCTATCAACCTTACATATGTCATGTAAATTTTTATCTATTTCTTGCTTCAATATCACTTTCTCCCCTTGTACATTAAAAGACTGATTAGCTAAATAATCTGCAGCAACATTTGCTTCTCTATACACATGAGAGCAGGTTACTTAATGTTTCATCACTAGCATTCTAATTTTTAAAACTATCTTCCTATACTCCCAGCACACTGATGAAAACTGTATTATCCTCAAAGCAACCATAGAATCCGATTCTAACCAAACCGTTAAAAATTTGTTAGCTACGCATAATTCAAGACCTGCTAGTATTGCATAAAGTTCTGCTTTCACATTTGAAGAAGATCCCAAAGTTCCATACTTCACCATAAGGAAATGCTCTGTATGATCCCGAATTATGACCCCATATGAAGATAAGCCAGGGTTCCCTCACGAGCATCCATCTGTATTTAGCTTATAACCTCCTGGATTAGGCCTCTTCCAATGCACCATGATAACAGTATTTCTAGTTATTGCTTTAGTCGATAATCCCCAAGTTTTAGCAATTGATGTGTATCCCTTCCAATGTTTCCCTTTGATGTTTCCTGCAGTTTCCCCTAGCATACAATCCTGGATTACACTTCTTTGAATTTTTTGCACATCTTGTTTTAATCCTTTATGCTTAGCCTCATTCCTAGCTAACCATAAAAACCAGAGAATGAGAAACGGCATCACCTCTCTAATATGTCCTCCATTGGACCATTCTAAGCCCAATCTCCATTCTTCTAAGTATGATGATCTATTTACACAAAAAATTCTTGCAAAGTAAGACTATACCTCTTTAGCAATAGGACCATCAAAGAACAAGTGCTCCCAGGTTTCCATGTAATCATAGCAATGACATTTAGATGCTAGAGCTACTCCACATCTTTGTAATACAGTATCCACAGGGAGTTTTCTTTTCAGAAATCGCCAAGCAAAAATCGAGATACTTGACTTGAGTAAACCATTCCAAATTGCATAGTTAATGGAAGACACTGTTTGAGCTTGTCTAACTTTATCCCAAGCCAATTTCAGAGAGAACCTGCCATTTAATGAGGTCTTCCAGTTAATCTAGTCTGGCACAAACTGCTGCATATAAGTTTCAGCAATTTCAGCAGTTAATTCTTCTGGAAGAGCTCCTATAACTCTGTCCGTCCTCCAATTTAAGCCATCAAAAAGTTCAGCAACCCTTAATCCGTTATCTCCAACAGGCGCGTATGACTGGAAAAGAGGACCTACATCAAGCCAAGTATCATACCAAAAGTTTATCTTACCATTTCCCAAGATCCAATCAATATTCTGTTCTACCAGGCTACGAACTTTGATCAATCTACGCCAACAAGGAGATGCATTGCTTTTTAAACTCACCACAACCGGATGTTTGGATCCACAATATAGCTTAGATAGAAATTTTGCCCAGAGTGTGTTTTCTTCTCTAAATCTGAACCAGAGTTTAATAGTCATTGCCAAACTAAGTCTGCTAGCTTCCTTACCCCCAAACCCCCTTCCAATTTCTGTTTACTAATATCTTCCCAAGCCACCCAATGAACTTTCCTGTTATTATCCGTAGAACCCCAGAAAAATCTTGCAAAGACAATCTCCAAACTATGAAGGACAAATAATGGAGGGAGGAGGACTTGCAGTAAGTAGAGGGGCATAGAGACGAGCACACTTTGAATTAAATAGAGATGGCCTCCATATGACAAAATTGATAGGTTCCAACCCAAAAGCCTTTTCCTTATCTTCTCTATCATAGGTTGGAAATATGCTGATTTTCTGTGTCCAGTGAATAAAGGGATACCTAAGTATTTCATGGGTCATGTTCTCTCCAAAAAGCCTGTTACAGATAAAATTGAACTTTTACGGGTGTCTGGTATTTTCCTGGATAGATAAATCAAGCTTTTCCTTGCATTTACAACTTGTCCTGAATGCTTCTCATACTCATCAAGAAAGACTTTTACTTTTTTTACACAATTAATAGCTCCATTCAGGAATATCATAACATCATCAGCGTATGCAAGGTGAGAGATCCTCAAAGAGCAACCTGTAACAAATCCTAATTTAGGGTTATTACAGAAAAGCTTCTCTAATCCCCTGGATAAAAATTTCGAAGCAATGATAAATAAAAAAGGGGAAATAGGGTCCCCTTGCCTTAATCCTCTTTTTGACTGAAAGAACCCTGCCAAATGACCATTAATACGAATAGAAAACCAAACTATAATAATACATCTTCTAATGATAGCTATAAATTTTTCTAAAAATCCAAAGGCTGCCATAATCCTGAATAGTAGGCTCCACTGAACCTTATCAAAAGCTTTGGCCATATCAAGTTTCATGATCACATTTCCCCCTCTGACATGATCATTTAGCTTATGTGTCATTTCTTGTGCTAGAAGTATATTATCAGAAATTACTCTACCTTCAACAAAACCACTCTGAGATGGAGATATGTTCTTATTCAACATTTTTCTCAGTCTATTTGCCAGCAGTTTTGAAATTATTTTATAAGATACATTACATAAACTGATGGGTTGAAAATCTTGCCATTCTTGGGCATTCTCTATTTTCGGAATTAATACAATGGTTGTAGCAGCCATACCCTTTGGTAGCATCCCACCTTTAAAGAAATCCAACACTGCTTGGTAAACATCATTTTGAATAATATCCCAGCAAGAGATATAGAATGCTGCTGAAAATCCATCAGGCCCTGCCACACTGTTTTGATCCATTTCCCACACTGCCTGCTTTATCTCTTCATTGGAAGGTAATGTTGTGAGTGCTTCGTTCTCTTAAATAGTAATCAGCTACGGTATGCAACTGAGATCTGATGCCAATTCATTATAGGATTCTCCTGTCAACAATTGCTCAAAAAACCTGACTCCCGAAGCTCTAATCAAATCTGGTTTCTCCAAACATTCACCCTCATCCCATATCCGAAATATTCTATTAGTTATCCTTCTTGTTTGCACCATGTTGTGAAAAAATTTGGTGTTTCTATCCCCCTCGCACATCCATTTTACTGCTGCTCTTTGCTTCCAAAAATCCTCTTCCATATGAAGAGTTTTGAAAAGGTGTGCTTGAAGCTTATTTTTATTAATTCTGTTTTCATCCGAAGGGTCATTATCAAACTGTTTTTCTGCTTCAATAAACTGTTTTTCCACTTTTTGAATGTTATCATGTATGTTCCCAAATATCTCCTTGTTCCACCACTTCAAGTGACTTTTTAACCTCTTTAACTTGATCTGCAGATTAATAAGGCCATAACTAGCACTGGGCAGATTCCAATTCAGCTTAACAGTTTGCATGAACCGATGGTGCCTTAACCACATTTTCTGAAATCTAAAAGAAGCTACTACTTGTTCAAAGATTGGAAAAGAAATCAGTAGTGGACAATGGTCAGAAGCTGCTCGATTCAAGTGCTCAACTCGTATAGAAAATCCGTGTCCCTGCCAAGCTGTAGAAATCAAAATTCTATCCAACGTCGTCCATATTCTATTGTTTGTTCAGGTAAAGCAGTCTCCCACAAAACCCGCATCAATTAGCCCTGTTATCATCATAAAATTGTTAAAGTCTTCCATAGCTCCCCCCTTGTTATGGCTCCACCCGATTGCTCAGAATCATTTGCAATGATATTAAAATCCCCACCTACCAACCAGAAATCCTCATTAGAAGGCTTAATTTGCTCCAATTGCTCCCACAGATCATACCTAGCAACTTTAGAACATTTAGCATAGACTATAGTGACCAACATTTCAATAGGAAGCATGGCTGATTTCAATCTTAGATGCAGAAATTGTTCATGATCAAATAAAACAATGCAATCTATATTTACATCATCAGAAAACCATATTTTCCCAGAGCAGTTGGAAAAAATCGCAAAAAATCCTAACCTTCTTGTAATTAAGGGTCCATCAAGAGCTATCATAGGCTCTAAAATTCCTACAAAATTCAAATGGAAATGGTTCTTCAAATAGATCAATCTTCTAAGTGAAGAAGGATTCCCTATCCCCCTAATGTTCCATACTATCCCTGACATTATGATATTAAAGTTTTGGAAACCTTTTGAGCCTGAGCTTTACTTCTAGTTACCCTTTGAGGTAAATCAGAAGGACCTTTTTTGTAGGATATTGAAGTGACTACTTTATTCAATGCAAGAGGAAATGAAGATGATCTTTGTAGCTGCCCCCTTTCCTCCTCATCAAATACAGATTCTTCTATAAACGATTTGGAATTATCAACTCCCTCAGCTTTACTTTGCTTAGCTTGTATCAAGTCTCCATCTGATATATTCAAATTCTGCCCTTGCTCATTTTGTTGCTCATATGTTTCTATTCCTGCCTCCCCAAATTCATTCAGATAAGTATTCATAAGTAACATATCAGTTTTCTCTTGTGTTTCTGCAATTTCAGTAGTGTTATTCCTTATAGTTGATAATTCTGGAACGGTCTGCCCTGCCACCTGTACAACCTTTTCAAACTTTATATTCTGCATTTGAGCTTGTTCTTCTTGTACATTTTGTTTACTGATTACATTCTCCACTGAATTATTTTTATCATCCCTCCTGTCTGAGGGTTGCAAATCCTGTAAAGATTTATCACTAATTGAGTCCAGATTATCCTCCCTTACATTCACATCAATGTTTATTTTCGTCCCCTGGTTCTCATTCACATTTCCTTGTTCTTCATCCTCCAAAAAAGCTAAAGATTAAAACCTATTGTCTGTGCTATACATCCCCTTGCGCTCATTGATTTGATGGCTAACAGGTCTGTGCTTTTGAATCCAAGCTTGCCTTTCTGTTCTGTATCTTTCTCCGTCTCTTGGATAATCCGAAACTCCACCATTTATCTTACCAGTGTCATCTACAAACTTTAGATTCTGCCTCCCTCTCAAATCTTCCTTTATTGCCATAGTATCTGCTTCATTATTTTTCCAATCAGGTTTAGGCTTATTGTAACGCCCGCTTTTTTTTTCTTAAGCGGCGTTACGCTAAACATACATGTGCATATCAAACATCTTAATGCAGCGGAATAACTAGTACTTAAATCATATACACATGTCTGGGTTATCATTCATGGACATGGTGACATTATGCTTAACATATTACCAGCCTACCTAGCATCATGATATCAACTTTTCATAACTTATTCATAAGCATTTCAGGTAACATATTACCAGCATGCATAGCATCATGATATCAACTTTCCATGACTTATTCATAAGCATTTCAGGTAGCAAGTAGTTTATCCATAACTTCACGAATAGTAGGCTGTTTCTTAGGCATAACTATCATAAGACGAGCATAAACCAAAGTAAGCATTGTCAGATCACAAAACATGCAATAAGTGAAATGAGAGGGTTTCTTGGCCATGTCACTACTACACACCCACGTTCTTGCCTCTCCTGCTGCTTCCCTTAGAAATCTCTTGCTTGATCTGCAGTATAAGAAAATAATACTATATGCACGGAGGCTTAGTAAGACCCTTTTCCTACTCACAAAATCCATACGTCGTATAAACATGAACATAATGTTTCAATCCTACATATCATAGCATACCTCGTATTATAAACATAAGCACAATCATGACATCATTCTTAGTATGAACATAAGTAGAATCATGGCATCATAATTTAGCATGAACATAAATAAAATCATGACATCATACTTTAGCATGAACATAAACGAAATCATGGCATCATCATTTAGCATGAACATAAACACAATCGTAGCATCATAATTAACATGAACATAAACAAATCATAGCATCATAATTAACATGAACATAAACATAATCATGGCATCATAATTAACATGAACATAAATATAATCATGGCATTATATCTCAGCATGAACATAAATAAAATCATGGCATCATATTTTAGCATGAGCATAAGCATGGACATAAATAAAATCATGGCATCATAATTAACATGAACATGAATATAATCATGGCATTATATCTTAGCATGAACATAAATAAAATCATGACATCATATTTTAGCATGAGCATACTTTGCATTATCATACTTTGCATAAACATACCTCACATAATACTTACTTTGCATAAACATACTTATCATAAACATAATGCATAACATGGATGGATGCATGCGGCAAATGCATATATCATAAGGATGCTTAGTTTAAAATCATACTTTTAAATACTTAAACATAATCATAACATCATAGGGCCCTGGCTTGTACCACATTCATACATCATATGCGCGCATCCCTAAGTAAATACGAGGTAGCTAATCTCGACCTACTAGGGTATGGACAGCTTCATCGGTAGCCCCCAAACCGTGGAAACTTCATCGGTAGTCCAGAACCGTGGACAGCTTCATCGGTAGTCCAGAACCGTGGACCTTACTTAGGTCCGGTACAAGCCCATTCATAAAATAAAATACTTTCACATGCTTCTTCATTCATAAAACATTCATAGCATAACCATTCATTCTTAATGCTTAACATCATCATTATGCGTTGTAGGCATGAATCGTATCTTCATTCATCATTTTCATTCCATTTCATCATGATGCCTCGAAGGCATGAACTTTAACTTCATTCATCATTTTCATCCATAACATGACATGCATACATATTATTCATTAATCATACATATCATTCATAGATCATGGCATACATACATATCATTCCTATCTTATGGCATACCTACATAATTAGCATCTTAATTCATTAAACATACATGGTCATGATACATAGGAAAACATGCCTAGATCCTTTCATACATGATACATTTCCTTAGGTTCATGGCACATGGTCTAAACATTTATGAATCATCATAACAAGTGACCTAACATACAATTCATGACCCATAAGCTAGGGTTTTCAAGGGCATAAAATTCTTCCAACATACTTAAGCATATACATACATCATAGTATCCTATAAACATACATTCTTGTGGTCTTAACCCACTCCAAACCCTAGGTTATGGCCTTGGCCGAAACCCTAAGGAACCCTAGGTCCATGGAAAAATTCATATAGGTCACAAATAACATCCCATACAACATAAAATGCTATAGAAAACATTTGATCCCATAGCTAAAGCTAACCCTAATCCCTTAGCTTTAGATTAGCCCTTGGCCGAAACCTAAAGTCCCATGAAATTCATAGAAAAAATTATTATAAAACCCAATCACTATCCATCATGTCATAGGGGAAACAAATTAAACATGTTGAAGGGTTAGATCAAGATCCATCCATAGTTTAGGGGTCTTGGCCGAAACTTGTAGGAGCCATTAAGCATGCAAAAATTCACATGAATCACCACTAACATCACTTACATCATAAGGAGACATAAAAACCATCATTAGAGAGTTAAAACAAGTCCTAGCCATAGAAACATGAAGGTGGCCGAAACCCTAAGTCCTCTTTCATGGATTTTCAACTTGGATCTCAAACAAAATGCTTAGATCATAACCATATCAAGAAAAACCATTACACCATAGGAGAGGGGGTCTTACCTTGGTTTACCTTGGTTTTAGACCTTAGATTTGAGAGAAAGATGAAGACCTTATTGCCTTTTGACCACCTCTAACCTTTGTAACCTTGAACAAATCTTGGATCTTGAAGGAGAAGCCTTCTTGGAAACTTTTCCCAAGAGAAATCCCCCCTTGGGGTTTCGGCTAGGATGAAGGAGGAGGAGGGAGAAGGGTGAACTTGGTGAAAGAAGAGAAGTAACGCCCCATGCCCTCTCTTTATACCACTTTAAGGAGGCAAGTGAAGAGTCATGGTGGATGACTCTTCATTTTCCTTAAGCCTTAACCAAAATCCACTTCATTCTCTACTAGCACTCCCTTGCTAGGTGAATTGGTTAGTGCATGCATGGTTGTAGACTAGGTCCAAGGTTCAATACTTGGTGCATGCACTTTATATTTTTTTTCTATTTTCTTTTTATTTCATTTTTTTTTATTTTCGAAAATTCCCTAAAATTCACCCATAATCATGCTAAAATTCCTAATTACAATTCTTCAATATTTATAGTAAATTCTACCTAATTAAAACCCATTTTTAGAGCCCATATAAGGCCCATTAGTACTTAATTTCTCAATTTAAATGAGAAAATCATGGATTTCTAGGCTAAGGTTCGTACTAAAATCTCTAGGTCCCTCGGAAAATTATCTAGACATGATCAATATTTTAAAGAAAATATTAAAAAAAAAATTCCGGGTCGTTACACTTATTGCCATTTATGTAACATTCATCAGTCGAATGACCCAGATGGAAGCAGGACACGCAGTATTTGGGATACTTTTCAAAAATCACCTTTTGTAATCTCTTCTCTTCCCCAATTCCAATCCAAAACTCATTTACCATTGGTTTTAACAGATCAATTTCTACACACACTCTCGCCATATACAGCCTTGAACCATCTGCCGTTGCTTCATCAATCTTTATTGGCTTTCCCACAATTCGAGCAGCAGAGAACAAACAGTTTTTGTTGAACATATGAATGGAAAAATCTGGTAATTGTATCCACACTGGAACTATTAAAGATTCATCTTTATACGATAAATATGGTGGCCATTTAAAAATACGCAGCGAAACTCCTCCAATGTACCAAACAACCCGAGCCCAAACTCTTGCCATATCTTCATTCAATGTAAGATGCAAGAAAATATGACCCGATCGCAAAAATCTGATGTTATAGAAACTAGATAGACCTAGATTTTTAAAAGCTTGCGAAGTTACTGAATAACTAGGTCGTTTCCCAGAAAACTTTCCAATCAGCGCAAATCGATAAGGATCAGCCATAGACAATACCTACTCCTCGGTGTAGAAGATGCCCGGTTTGTTGTTATAGATCTTCATCTCCTTGAAATCTTCTCCAACCTCATCAAAGGCTTTCTTGGATGCCCTCGGCGAAGATGGCCTCAATGCTGCAGCATATGAAGCCGCCCGATCTATCGCAGCTCCTTGGGGAATCTGCGGTCCCTCAAGATGATCGAAAATAGTAGTAGAGAAGGGAGGGAAAGTCGAAAGGTCCGGCGTCGGCGGCTTGCTGGCGCCGGCAGCCATCGCCGCTGTGGAAGAAGCGCGCACAAGCCCAATCTCCCGAATCGCCTTGAAATCGCCTTAAGACTCTCTCTCTCCTTCGGCAGCTCTAGCTTTCAGGTGACGTTGTTTTTTCTCTTCAAGTTTGTTGACGGTTCCGCTGGATCTTCCTTTCTTTGGCTCGACTTCTTCTTGCTCGTTTGGTACTTGAGTTCTTTATAGTAATCGCGAGCTAGCCGGACCAATTTGGGTCGATCTCCTTCACTGTCTTCTGATTCTGAGTCTGAGTCGAACTCGGGTGTTGGTTGAGGCTTCTTCTTGGGAACTTTTTCTTGAGTTTTACCTGCAACGAAAGCTATGCCTTTCTTGACCAAAGTAGTATTAGTCTGTTCATGCAGTTCTAGTTCAGAAAATAACTCATCTAATTTTATTTCTGAGAGATTCCTAGAAATAATGTAGGCATCCACCATAGACGCCCATAGTGAGTTTCTCGGAAATGAATTCAAAGTATACCTTATTAGGTCACGATTTTCAACTTTGTGACCTATTGTGTGTAGTCCGTTCATTAGCTCTTGGATCCTGGCATGGAGTTGAGCTGCAGTCTCTCCGTCGTGCATTTTTGTTGTAGAGTTTGTTGAGCAACAGATCTCTTTTGCTGATCCTGGTGTCGGATGTGCCTTCGTGCAGCTCGATCAGCTTGTTCCAGAGCTGCTTCGCACTGTTGAAGGGTCCTACAAGGTTCAACTCCTCTTTTGTTAGGTCACACTGCAAGGTTTGGGTTGCTTTTGCATCGACCTCGATCTTCTTCTTTATGTTGATGCAGTCTAACCCTGATTGTTGTTTTGGTGTTGACACCAATTTAAATTTTGATTTAAGTCTAGTTAAACGCATGGGGATTAAGTCCTAGTCGCGGACTGGGCACGGAGTCCTAACTTGGAAGGTTGGGTGAAAAGTCCTAGCTTGGAGGGCTAGGTGAAAAGTCCTAACTTGGAGGGTTGGGTGAAAAGTCCTAGCTTGGAGGGCTAGGTGATGGAAATCCCGGTGAGTGAAGTCGGGTCCTGGTGAGTGAAGCCAGGTGATGGAAATCCCGGTGAGTGAAGCCGGGTCCTGGTGAGTGAAGCCAGGTGATGGAAATCCCGGTGAGTGAAGCCGAGTCCTGGTGAGTGAAGCCAGGTGATGGAAATCCCGGTGAGTGAAGCCGGGTCCTGGTGAGTGAAGCCAGGTGATGGAAATCCTAGTGAGTGAAGCTAGGTTGAAATCCTGGTGAGTGAAACCGGGTCCCGATGAGTGAAGCCGGGTGACCGAAATCCTAGTGAGTGAAGCTAGGTTGAAATCCCGGTGAGTGAAGCCGGGTCCCGGTGAGTGAAACCGGGTCCCGGTGAGTGAAGTCGGGTCCTAGCTTGGGAAGCTAGGTTGAAGTCCCAGTGAGTGAGACTGGGTATGGAGTCTTGGTCCGAGGGATCAAGCACGAGTCAGAGATGGGCCGGAGGCTGATTCTCTTGACTGAGAGTGGGTTTGGCCTTGCCCGGATCGGTCTGGTGACCGATCAGGAAAGTTGGCACGAAGTTCCCTCTTGGATCGGTCTGGTGACCGATCCAGTGATGTCTGATTGGTCTGGTGACCGATCAGGGATCTTACAGTAACTTTGGCAAACCTACTGATTGGCTCCTGATCGGTCTGGTGACTGATCAGGGAGAAACCGTGACCGATCAATCTGAACGATCAACTGTCGCGAGGTTTCTCACCCTAACCGATCAGGCTGGAGCCTGATCGGTCTGGGATCAGCCTGATTAGTCTGGTGACCGATCAGCCAGTGTATTTCAGGCGGGATTATGGTAAGCTGATTTCTGGATCGATTTGGTGACCGATCTGGTGACCGGTCAGGGTGACCGATCATACGAGCTTGCGATCCCGAGTTTCTCACTGGGGACTGATCAGGTTGGAGCCTGATCGGTCTGGGATAGTCCTGATCAGTCCGGTGACAGATCAGTAGTTGTAACTTTAATTCGAAATCACTGTCAAACGCTCTGATCACGTATGTTTTCTCTGTCGATTCTCTGATACACTGCTAATATGTTTTGATATGCATTGCTAAGCGTCTGTTGGAGTGTGCAGGTGATACAAGAGGATTTAAATACTCAAGGAGGGTCAATGGAGGACATTCCATGGAGCAAGTTTGGATCTATTGTGTTTTCAGGTCTCAACGGCGTCTGGCGCAACTGGCAACTAACGAAGGCGCGGTTGGCAACTGACGGAGGCTCAGTTGGATGAGTGTCCAGTGGACTGAGTGCTCAGAGAGGTCAGTGGGTCAGGATGTGAGTCAGTGGTGCTGATGGAGCTGGCGACGTTGAGCAGGAGCTTAAGAGACGAAGCTAGAAGCAGAGGAGCTTAGGTGAACAAGACAGAAACTTGGGAAGTTTGGCTGGGCTGTGTTCGTGCTCTCTGTTGCTTTTTGCTTAAGCGTTCTACTACATCCTTGTGAGATCTGAGTGAGCATTCCTTCTTGTGTGATCTCCTGTACTCAAGTTCCATCATCCGTGAGATCTGTGGAGAGGTTTCTCCATCGAGAAGGAGGCTCTATCTTATCCGGGTTCACCGGGGCTTGATCTGCCGACGATCAAGGGATCCCCACCTTACGGGCACGCCAAGGAGTAGGGGCAAGTTATCCCTGAACCTTGTATATTGCTATGTTAGCATTGGTTTGATTCCTTTCTCTGCTTTATTCTTTCTGTTGTATTTTGTTTCCGCTGCTACTAATCTGATCACAAAAAGAAAGTTCAAAGAGGAAGCGATTTGAGTGTCTGGCTATATTCACCCCCCCCTCTATAGCCATCCAAGGTCCAACAAGTGGTATCAGATCTTGGGGCTCTGTACAAGTGGCTTAACATCCGAGAGTTACCAACAAGATGACTAGAAGAGAAGGAATGAGCACAAACCAACCTCCACTCTTCGACGGCACAGATTTTCAATATTGGAAATCGAAGATGGAGTTTTATTTGAAGACGAACATGAGCATATGGTTCTCGGTCAAAGAAGGTTTCATCCCTCCAAGAGATGTTGAAGGAAAAGATCTCGATTTCTCATGTTGGTCGGCTGAGCAAATAAGAAAGAGTGAAGCAAATGCCAAAGCGGTGGCCATTTTGCAATGCGGGTTGACCAAGGAGGAGTTGAGCTCCTTGGTCAACTCTCGGGTGTTCCAAAGACTAAAGATCTTTGGAACAAAATCATTGAGCTCCACGAAGGAACTCAAAACACCCGCATAGCCAAGAAGGACCTCCTTCACAGTCAACTCCAAAATCTGTCCATGGAAGAAAATGAAAATGTAAGTGAACTCCATGGAAGATTCAAAGAGATTCTCAATGACCTCCACTCCATTAATGAAAAGGTAGAAAATCGGGATTTAGTAAGGTTAGTTCTCAAAGCTTTTCCTAGGAATGCTTTGTGGTCATCCATGGTGGATGCTTACAAGGTTTCCAAGGACTTATCTTTTGTTAAGTTAGAGGATTTATTTTGTGAGATGGAACTACATGAGATTTCTAACACAAGCCTAAAGGAGAAAGGGGTTGCTTTTGTGGCAGGAAACAAAAGGAAGAAGGACAAGGAGGAGAAAAACCACTGTCATGTGGCTCTCGTAGCCTTAGAAGGATCAAATGAAGGGAGTGATAATGAATTGGCAAGCTCCTCAGCCGCGCCTTCGTCATCTTCGAATGATGAAGAGGTAATCTCTCCGGAGTTAGACAAATGCTATAGAACAATAGCGTGCTTGATAAAAATGCTTAAGAAATCTAAGGCCAAAGTCAAAGCATTAAGGTTGGAAGTAAAAGAATTGAAATCCTCTAAGGTTGAGGACATTGATGAGTTACATGATAAATCCCTTAAGGATGAAAATAAGAACTTGAAGAGCCAAGTTGAAAACCTCAAGAATGTTCTTGAGAAGTTTTCAACAAGCTCTAAAACATTAGATATGATACTCAACTCATAAGGGCGATGTACAACAAGGTTGGTTTGGGTTATCAACCTAAAGAACCTAGTATCATATCTTTAATGTCAAGAACCCATTTTAGATCATCAAATGATTCTAAGGTTCAAAAAGTCAAAAAGAAATTGACTAAGGCATGGGTGCCAAAGTCATTCATTGTAGATTCCTTAGGTCCCAAAATTTGGGTACCTAAAACCTCAATATTTAGAATTGTATAAGCATAAATTGAGGGGGAGCATCTATCAACATAGGTTGTTGATAAGTGGTGCTCCAAACCCAAGGCTAAGGTTACACTAGTTTCAAAATGAGTCAATAAGCCTTGGAAATTATTTTTATACATTGCATGAAGGGTTCAGATTCACACATAATTTGCTCTTGTCATGAATTGCTTAGATTAATTGGTTTTCTTATAGCAATTTATGTTTTACTGCAATTTGTGTTTCATGAAATTTCACTTGATTAGTAAGGAAATTTTCATACAATGAATGATAGTATATTCATGCTTCAAAATAAACCAACAAGTTTTGAAAAGGAAAAATATATTGCATGAATGATTTAGGTTGAATCATGACAATGGATTGCTATAGTTCACGGTAAATCTAGAAGTTAGCCAAAATATCAAAATCGCAGTTTTTTTTGGAATAACTGATGATATATCTTAGGCTTAAGTTCTTCCTTAATGTGTTGGAGGTGAACATGATCAAGTATGCCATGATTTACTCTATGTGCTATTAACATTAGTCTATGGCATGAAAATTTTGGTTAAGAACAGTATGCTCACATAGTTATGATGTTTCAAAATTCAGCACTTAAGTTCCATGATTTGCTATAAAGTCTGATTATCAAGGTAGATTGGATTATCGAAATTGTTTGGAATGAACATGATCATAATTAGAATATTTTGATACACACATGATCATACTTTGATACTCATGTTGTATAGGTATGTTTGGAAAATCGATTATATTTTGATATTATCTTGACACAAACATGCTGGACAGAGTTGGGGATTATGAAATTGATAAATATTTTGAACAAACTTGATCATCCATTGACTTTGATACAAATTTAATATTGACTTGATACAAATCTGTTTTGAAGTATCCAACTTAGATTTTGGGAACCTGATCATGCTTTGATACAAACATGTTTTGATATTCAATTTCATGCTTAGAAAATACTGATCATGCTCTGACACAAATCATGACATATATTTTTGATTAAGGGAACCCTTAGAATCAAATGGATTACCTCTATGCTTTGACACAAATCATGTTGATCATTTTGGGAAATGGATTTTAGTTAAAAGAAACCCTTTAGGATCAATGGAATTGAATCTAATTGAATTAGGGTTTCTGAAATCTCGTTCATGAAACTGTACAATGAAACAAATCTGATTTCAGAGTTTCTGAAACTCAGTTCCTGAAATCTGATTCAGAAAACCTCTCTGTATCAAACCAGATCGGTCCACGGACCGATCAGGACTCACCCTGATCGGTCCACCGACCGATCCAAGAAAGTCTGATTGGTCTGGTGACCGATCAGATCAATACTGATTCTCAGATCATTCCAAATTGTATCAGACCACTCCTCAGACCAATCCCCCTTCATCAATTTTGATGAAGTATCAATAGAACTGAGTAGTTGGATGATGGTCATGATACTTGGAACAAAACCTAATACTGATTTGATACAAACCTATATTAAAATGTTCAAATTCATAAGAAAGGGTTTGTTGAGTCATGACTCTTGGTCTTAATGTCGTGTTTCAGAAATTTTTTTTGAAACGATGAATATTAATGGAGTCTACACCTTTGTTTTGGAATGCAAATTGTTAATGCAGTCTGATCAGGAATGTATCAGAGTTTCAGAAATGTGTCTGAAATCTGATCACTCCCCAGACTAATCAGAAATTTTGCCTATATCAAGTAATCAACGAATCTGATCGATCACGGAGACCAATCAGGATTATGTGTCCGATATAGCTGCATTTCTTACTTATCATATGAAACATATACATGTTTGACCATGATATAATTCCGTATATGTTTTCATGTGAAATTCAAAATTTACCTTTGATTATTTTGGGTTTGGGGAGAGACCCGTGTTTGAGGGGGAGGTATGTTCAAACTTAATAACCATACCCTTTTCGATGTTTGACAAGGGGGAGAAAATGGCTGATTAAGTTTAGGGTTATTGTAGGGGGAGGATTTTGATTCCCTTACGATAATTGAACTGCCTTCAATTGATCATCAATGTCTAAACTTAAATCGGGGTGTCAAACAACAAAAAGGGAGAGATTGTTGATGCAGTCTAACCCTGATTGTTGTTTTGGTGTTGACACCGATTTAAGTTTTGATTTAAGTCTGGTTAAACGCTAGAGGATTAACTCCTAGTCGCGGACTGGGCACGGAGTCCTAACTTGGAAGGTTGGGTGAAAAGTCCTAGCTTGGAGGGCTAGGTGAAAAGTCCTAACTTGGAGGGTTGGGTGAAAAGTCCTAGCTTGGAGGGCTAGGTGATGGAAATCCCGGTAAGTGAAGCCGGGTCCTGGTGAGTGAAGCCAGGTGATGGAAATCCCGGTGAGTGATGTTGGGTCCTAGTGAGTGAAGCCAGGTGATGGAAATCCCGATGAGTGAAGTCGGGTCCTGGTGAGTGAAGCCAGGTGATGGAAATCCCGGTGAGTGAAGTCGGGTCCTGGTGAGTGAAGCCAGGTGATGGAAATCCCGGTGAGTGAAGCCGGGTCCTGGTGAGTGAAGCCAGGTGATGGAAATCCTAGTGAGTGAAGCTAGGTTAAAATCCCGGTGAGTGAAGCCGGGTGACCGAAATCCTAGTGAGTGAAGCTAGGTTGAAATCCCGATGAGTGAAGCCGGGTCCCGGTGAGTGAAGCCGGGGTGATTGAAATCCTGGTGAGTGAAGCCAGGTCCTAGCTTGGGAAGCTAGGTTGAAGTCCCAGTGAGTGAGACTGGGCATGGAGTCTTGGTCCGAGGGATCAAGCACGAGTCAGAGATGGGCCGGAGGCTGGTTCTCTTGACTGAGAGTGGGTTTGGTGACCGACCCAATTTAGCTAATTAAAGTTCTCACGAAATGTGTGGATCCGTCAGAATTTAGATATTTATAAAAAGCTGGAAACCCTTTTTGCAATCAAAATATGAAAACGTAGTAAAGGGGCCACAGGTCGTATTTTTCCTGGGGACTAGTTGAGAGTTTGTTTGATTCTAGCTCGTGTTTATGTGTCGTTTCGAATTTTGGGTTTCGAGAATATGGTGTGGGGATGAATTTAGAATGAAAACACAATGAAAATAAAGAAAACTAAACTCATGAACTAACCCAAGTGATAGCCCTTAATAACTCCACCAATGGACAATTAAATCAACTAATGCAACTTGGAAATTCGGTAAATCAAGATGATATCAAATTGATCCTTAGGCTGACAGGGTTTGCAATTCCAAACAACCAAAGGTTGAGCATTCTATAGACAAATTGATACAAAGTCATTACCGAAACTCACTTGATACAAAATGCATTGATCTAAACTGCTGTGTGGAATTTAAATTTGAAATTCAGATTCAAGTTGGATTTAAAGTAATCTGTTTTCAAGCTCACTAGCACACATAAAGGTATGTTCAAACTTGATACACTTCACTGCCGAAATTAAACTTGATACAACATGCAGAATTTCAGAAGTGAAGTAAACTTGCTGAAAAGAGAAAAGAGCCGATGTGCCAAAAGCTAATATTAACTGCAGAGAATGGCTTCAGGATTGTCCACACGAAACAACCTATTGTTAAACAATCCATGAACAAACTGATATGAAACCAGTGCCACACTTCACTTGCCATCAAGTGCAGAAATGCAGAATTGAAAATGCTGCAAGGGAGATTTGCAGTTCATAACTTGATTGGATGCGATGGAAACTAAATGAAGCACAAAAGTACACTACAAAGTGTACTTGATCTGGATACAAATCAGTATGGAGGCTGATCTTGATACGCTTGCAGAAATTTAGCAATTCAGGAGTTGAAAAATAGCAACTTGGTATACAAGAGAGAAAATAGTAGAAAACTATGTGCCAAGATGATACTAGCAATTCAGGAAATTGGACTGAACAAATCAGTTGGAAAACAAAGCTTTTATTGAAGGGAAGGAAGAAATTCAGTCCAACAATGTATCAACTCAGCTATAAATCTAAACCTAAGTGAACCTGCAAAGACCATGTGCAGAAGTGCAAAAATGCAGGAAAACATGCACAATTCAGAAACCGATTGGGATACTAAATTCAAACAAACAATTGAAATCAATTTCTCCAAGCTACTGTCCACATAAGACTCCTAAGAACTCAACTTCAATTGATGCAAATGCGGAACTGAAGACTGAAACAAAACTGAACTGAACGGCTGAATTTGCAAAAACTAATGTAGGATGAATGTAGATGCAGAGTCTGATGCAATATTGCAGCACTAGATTAGATGTCGAACTAGCAAACCAACAAGTTGAAAATAATGCACTAATCTACAATTCAGACAAGCTTAAAAGGGGCTAATCATTACTCAACACAAATTAAGAAAAAAACTAAACTAACACTTGCTGAAGTTTACTGATACGCAGGAAAAGAAAACAGAGAACAGTTGATACAAACTGGTACGCAAGCTAAAAACAGGAAATAAACTAATTTAAATTCAATTGATCACTGAACAAGCAATCTGACTAACTACTTGAAGCATTGAAACACTAATTAGAGCTGGAACAATTCAGAAATAGAAACTACGTTGCTGATACGAAATTCAGAAATGAAACACTGCAGTAATAGAAATTACAGCTACAAACAACTGAGATTAGCTAAATAACTAAGCCTCAATCCTCCCTAAGCTCAAGATCTTCTTGGTCATCAAGCAAGAGCTGGCTTCGAACCCCTAGGCTCAGCAAACCAATTGGAAAACGGCTCAGTGGTCAAATCTGCTCAAACTGCATCAAATAGGAAATTTCCAATCCGAACGCTTCGATCTCAGTTGTTGAGCTGCGATGATGATTTGGAGAAGACCTGAGCTCACCTGAGAACCCCTACAAGTGGCTCAGATCTTCGGAAATTGATTGTAACTGAGATTTAAGCTCCCGGGCCACAAAGAATGCCGAAACCCTCAAACAAACTCTGTCCGGATGAAACTTGAGCTGGATTCTTCACCGAAGCTATCTCCAATGATCCAGATGATGATCCAAGGTCGAGATTGAGGTGGTCGCGCCTCGAATTGGAGCAAAAATTGAAGCAAAACGAAGAAAACGAAGAAGACTACTGTTGCGGCGAAGACGCGACGAGGAGAAAGCTGAGGGAATTTCTGATTAAATACTTATCAATGGACGGCCCAGATTGATCGAAGGAAATCCAATGGCTGATCTTGCTCTGATTTGAGCCAAACTTTAATGATGATGATTAGGGGTCAGAATCTGCCTCGTGGTAGCTCGGATCCTCCAGATGTGAAACGGATGGTCCAGATCAACCTAATCTTTGAATGGACGATCTAGAGCCCTCCGAGCTTGATCCAACGGTTGATTTAGCTCTGATTGGGATGAAACCTTCAGATCTTGATCAGAGTGCTTGATCAACCCTAACCCTAGCTCGGATTGCTTCAGATGGTCCCGGATGGCTCAGATCTAGCCGCTTTTGAATCGGATGGCCCAGATTTAATCCTAATCTTGATAACTCGATCCGGGTCACTTCCGACTCAAGTTTGACCCAGTATGCCCTAAGTCCAGGATCCTTTCATGCCTACAAAAATATATTAGAAAATTAGTGGCCAAATAATCCAAAAATGTGCAAATTTGCAATTAAGTCCAAATTAAGAGGAAATCCTAAAACCTAGGGCAATTTCACAATTAAGCAATAAAAACATAGGTCAAACATGGATTTTAGCAATTAAAATAATCAACAAAATGGTATCTATCAACTCCCCCACACTTAACCTTGAGCGTCTCGCGAAACCACTAAGTATGTATCCCCTAGATTTTCTTAAGCATAATTAGAAACAAATGAAAAGAAATTACCTAAGGTTGTCAATTCTCATAAATCTAAGCTCTATGGATTAGTATCTTGTCCTTAAATCAACAACTTAGCCTTTTCATCCATCATGAGTCATTGAGATGAATTTAAACTCACTAGCCTTTCAAGGAAAATTTTGGTGGCTCTCTCCTTAAGTCCTAAGTTGATGATGGAAGTGGAGCTCACTCAAACACACATGCTTCTTGCACTAAGCTTATTGTTTAATCTCCACCATTATTCATGATTAGGATCAACATCTACAAAAATAAATAAAACATAGAAAATGGTAAGAAATAGAGTAAAAACCAAGAAAATGAAAAAATTGATGGAGTGGGAGACTTGGTTGCTCAAAAATGTTTCCAATGTGCTTTGCCCCATCTTTACAGTCCTCTAGTGACATCAAAAGTGTGGTGGAGTAAAACTTTTGCCTTGCCCTTCAAAAATTCGAAGAGAAAACCTCTTTAGTCTCTTTGTGCCAATTTCCTTTTTCGTGCCAACTTTGCTTCTTCCTTCTCTTTTCTGATTTTTTTCTTTTTCTTTCTCTCTAGTAAGGTCAGAATGTAGTGATGCAAGGCTTGGATTTGGATGAGAATAACTCCACTGAATTCAATGGTGCCGAACTCCCTTGTATCAACTTGTTTCTCTTTTTTTTTCAAACTATTTTTTTTTCCTATTTTTTTTCTTTTTCTTTTTTTCTGCTCTCAAACTATTGATGGAGTCAACCTTCATTTGGAACACTTCGGACCAGTTAGCATCAGAGTTTGTATTAGATTTCTGAATTTTCTGCTTCAGATTCTAACTCCAATGCTTCAATTTCAGACTCTAGAATAGTTAGGTTCTTCATCCTTGAAATTCTTTGCTCCTTCACTTGTCACAGATTTTTTTCTTCTTTGCAATGGCATGAATTTGCTTAGTTTTAGATTTTCCAGTTTGTATTCTTCATTCATCAGCTCTAGAATTCAGCTCTCGGCAGATTACAAGCAGTGCAGTTTTTCAGCCTTTTTTCAGCCTTTGGTCAGTCTTCCTCAAACTCAACTCAGACTTCATGATTTATACAGCTGCAATTGAGCTTCTAGCATATGGTTCTAAGTTTTCCGAGCCAGGTACAGCTGCACTTGTGAGTAATTCTGATCCAATCATACTTCTCAGAAAAAAAATTTCCTTGCTTTGGCACAAACATTTCTGCATTGATTCAATTAATTCCAGCTCAGTTCAGTCTCTACAAGATGTTACTGATCTTGGCTTCCCAAAATTCCAACTTTTCAGTTTTGATCCAAGTCAATTTCCTATCCAAGTTAGCAGATTTTTTTCTTTCTTCAACTTGGCTCGAGAATTTCTTTCTTTTTGCTTTTGCGTGCCATTGTTTTTCATTGTAGAAAAAAATTTTTTCTTCATTGTCACACCATGCCACTTGGATCTTCAAAATATGTTAAGGAAGCTAGATCTCAAATTGCTTCCATCTCTCTTGCTCATTCTTGGCACCAAACTCACTCACTTGGCACATGAATAAAAAAAAAATTTCTTTCATTTTTTTTTTCAAATGAAGTGCCTCTTTGATACCAATCTTTCCAAAACATTAGTCACTCCCCCACACTTAAATCTTTGTCCGTCTCGGGCAAAGTAGCATTAAGAAACCTTTCAAACAACAAGTCCATAGAAAAGTGAGGGTAAGAGTAAGAAATAAGTAAAGAAAAATGGAATGAACATGATTAATGTTAAAAATTGATGTGGAAAGGGAAACAAATGGATTAGTCTCTATAGATGTGATCCAATCATTGAAATATGATTTTGAAAGAACCTAAGCAAGTTCTAGAGTTCAATAACATATGTGTATCACAAATATAAGGCTAATTCTCACTAGGTAAAAATAATTCATCTCAAGTCATCAATTAAGAATTTAAAACTAAATAGTACTCAAGCATCCAAGAATTCATCCATTAGCTCAAACCCTAAGTTTTGACAACCAAATTTAATTTATTTTCAAGAGATTCTAAAATGACATAAAGATAACCTAGAGGGATGCATTTATTTTCACTCATGTAAGAAACAAATTTCTAAGAGAACTAACATGCATTTATTGACAAGGACTCAGTTTAAAAGAAAATTCTACTTCTAAAAAAACATAAAAAATGAAACATGTAATAAAAGAAAATATAAGAAGAAACAAACTCCCCTTTATTCTGGTGGACGGAGTCTATCAAGCAGTAGCCTCCATCGTGGTAGTGGAGGAGTCTGGGTGGCTGAGAGAGCTAGGACTCCCCCACACTTAAACTTTGCAGCAAAATGTTCAGGTGGCCGCAGGCGATTTAGGTTCAAGATCCATTGAAGGAATGGAGGGCTATGGATTAAAGTAAGATATTCTCCTCCTTCTTGATGCCTTTCAGAAGTCCTTCCAGGAGGTTGAAGTCTGTTCAGTTGGAGCACCCACTCCTGAAGTCTTCTGGACCCTGCAAAACAATGTAATACCTTTCTCAAGCGTGCAGGGTCAGAAAGATATGATATAAATTCAGTCTCTGCATGAAATGAATCCAAAACTGCATCATATCCAATTAAATCAAATTCTGGTATCTCAATGAATTTTTCATAAGTAATATCCTCCAAAGGTATATCAAGAAACTTATCACACCCCATGAAATCAACTTTTGGCACATCAATAGTATTTTCACAATTATTTCCTATCAAAAATGTATCAAGCAATGTGTCACAGCCAATGAAATCAATCTCAGATACCTCCATAAGTTTTTCACATTCAACCTCAGCATAAGATATAGCAAGAGATTCATCAAAATAAATAACATCAATTTCAGGCATTTCTAAAAAAATTTCACTATCCATATCCACAAAAGATGTATCAAGAGATTCATCATAACAAACAACATCAATTTTTGGTACCTCTATTAGATTTGCACAAGCAGTTTCTACACAAGGTATATCAATAAATTCATCAGAATCAATAAAGTCAGCATTAGGTACCTCGCTGAATTTTTCTGAACAAAGAGGAGAAATACTTACCTGAGCGTGCTGGAGAATACCTGGAGGTTCTACAAGAGTAGATGTATCCATGGCCTCCTCCTGGTCAAGTACATGCTCCTCATCAGCCTCAAGCTCTGGTGGACACTCAACTAAAATAGGTGATCCTTGGGTGCTTGCTTCCACCATGCAAGTCCCTACACTTTCTGGTTCATCCTGTGAGTCTTCTAATGTACCAGTCAATTGTGGTGGTCCCTGGGGCTTAGTACAATCCCCTACACCTATGGAATCATCTCCTATGCATGCTTCTCCTGTAATATCTGCAACAACAACATTAGAAAAATTAGGACCATCAATAATACTATCATCACAAAATAAAAGTCTAGAATGGTCCTGTGGAGCTTCAGTTCTTTCTTTTGGAGCTGAAAAATTTGGAAATGAATTTTGAATAGGAATCTCCGGAGGGATGCATGCTGTAGGTGCCCTATATTTGATGATTTCTTCTTCTTCTTCCACCAAAATTCTAAAATCACTTGAAGAAGGACTTGGCCATGCACTAGGGTCACCTTGAACTGATATAAAACCAACTCCGGGGCTCTTAGAATTAAAAGGAACTTGAGAATATAACTGTTCTGATCTTTGGGCTTTTATCTGATTCAAATCACTAGCCACTTGTTCCATTTGCCTTCCGAGGTTTTGAATTCCTTGTTGCACAATTTCCCCAAACCTTTGTTGTTGAGCCTCAAGCTCTTGTTGGTCTTGAAAAGTAACATAAGGCTGCTGAAGACCAAGAGTAGGCTGTGCATGCTGAAATGGAAACTGTGGGGGCTGATCAAATGGTTGCACAGGCTGATTAAACTGCTGAAAATTTGGTTCACAAGTTGGTGGAGATTGTTGAAAATTGTAGCCCTTAAATTCTTGGATCTGAGGTTGAAATTGTGGTGGTGAACACTGAAGTTGAGTGGGCTGGAAATTCTAGTTTTGAAACTGAAAATTTGGCTCGAATGGCTGTGAATTTTGAAGAGGTTGTTGAAAATTCTGTATAGGTTGAAATTCTTGCTGCCATGGCTGAGGTTGAGGCTGAAATTGGTTATTTCCCTGCTGAAAACTTACAAAAGGTTGCTGGAAATCTTGGTTAAAATGCTGAAAATTTGGGTTTGGTTGAACTTGATGGAAGGGTGGTTGCTGAAAATTCAAATTACCTTGACACCCTTGCTGAATTCCTTGAAAAAGTGATTGATCTTGTTGATAAGGTGGCTGAAAGTTGGGCTGAAATTGCTGAATTTGGGGCTGAAAATTCTGGAATAATGGCTGCCCAATCTGAGTTTGCTGGAAAATTGGTTGAATTGGCTGAAAATCCGACTGAAATTGTTGGAATTGCGGTTGAAATTGTTGTGGTGGCTGCTGAAATTGTTCTAGTTGCTGGAATTGTTGTAAATGTGGCTGAAAAAACTGATTGGGTCGTTGAAAATTTGAATGTGATTGCTGAAATTGTGGACACGGCTGCTGGTAAGTAGATGAATCACTGTTGGGTCTTAGTTGGGAATTCCAGTGCTTAAACACATTTTTTAACCCCACCAGTGCATCTTTGAGCTCTGTATAGTCCTCTAGTGAAAACATTTAGATTTTACAGCCCTGTCACACAACAAACAAGAAAAATGGCAGCAACCATATACGAAAGATAAAGCACAATAAAATAGAACCTAATAATATGTCCAAAAGCATACAAGCAAAAATCAAACAAATCAACTAGTTGCTTCCCCGGCAACGGCGCCAAAAATTTGACCGACCCAATTTAGCTAATTAAAGTTATCACGAAATGTGTGGATCCGTCAGAATTTAGATATTTATAAAAAGCTGGAAACCCTTTTTGCAATCAAAATATGAAAACGTAGTAAAGGGGCCACAGGTCGTATTTTTCCTGGGGACTAGTTGAGAGTTTGTTTGATTCTAGCTCATGTTTATGTGTCGTTTGCGAATTTTGGGTTTCGAACAAAATATGGTGTGGGGATGAATTTAGAATGAAAACACAATGAAAATAAAGAAAACTAAACTCATGAACTAACCCAAGTGATAGCCCTTAATAACTCCACCAATGGACAATTAAATCAACTAATGCAACTTGGAAATTTGGTAAATCAAGCTGATATCAAATTGATCCTTAGGCTGACAGGGTTTGCAATTCCAAACAACCAAAGGTTGAGCATTCTATAGACAAATTGATACAAAGTCATTACCGAAACTCACTTGATACAAAATGCATTGATCTAAACTGCTGTGTGGAATTTAAATTTGAAATTCAGATTCAAGTTGGATTTAAAGTAATCTGTTTTCAAGCTCACTAGCACACATAAAGGTATGTTCAAACTTGATACACTTCACTGCCGAAATTAAACTTGATACAACATGCATAATTTCAGAAGTGAAGTAAACTTGCTGAAAAGAGAAAAGAGCCGATGTGCCAAAAGCTAATATTAACTGCAGAGAATGGCTTCAGGATTGTCCACTCAAAACAACCTATTGTTAAGCAATCCATGAACAAACTGATATGAAACCAGTGCCACACTTCACTTGCCATCAAGTGCAGAAATGCAGAATTGAAAATGCTGCAAGGGAGATTTGCAGTTCATAACTTGATTGGATGCGATGGAAACTAAATGAAGCACAAAAGTACACTACAAAGTGTACTTGATCTGGATACAAATCAGTATGGAGGCTGATCTTGATACGCTTGCAGAAATTTAGCAATTCAGGAGTTGAAAAATAGCAACTTGGTATACAAGAGAGAAAATAGTAGAAAACTATGTGCCAAGATGATACTAGCAATTCAGGAAATTGGACTGAACAAATCAGTTGGAAAACAAAGCTTTTATTGAAGGGAAGGAAGAAATTCAGTCCAACAATGTATCAACTCAGCTATAAATCTAAACCTAAGTGAACCTGCAAAGACCATGTGCAGAAGTGCAAAAATGCAGGAAAACATGCACAATTCAGAAACCGATTGGGATACTAAATTCAAACAAACAATTGAAATCAATTTCTCCAAGCTACTGTCCACATAAGACTCCTAAGAACTCAACTTCAATTGATGCAAATGCGGAACTGAAGACTGAAACAAAACTGAACTGAATGGCTGAATTTGCAAAAACTAATGTAGGATGAATGTAGATGCAGAGTCTGATGCAACATTGCAGCACTAGATTAGATGCCGAACTAGCAAACCAACAAGTTGAAAACAATGCACTAATCTACAATTCAGACAAGCTTAAAAGGGGGCTAATCATTACTCGACACAAATTAAGAAAAAAACTAAACTAACACTTGCTGAAGTTTACTGATACGCAGGAAAAGAAAACAGAGAACAGTTGATACAAACTGGTACGCAAGCTAAAAACAGGAAATAAACTAATTTAAATTCAATTGATCACTGAACAAGCAATCTGACTAACTACTTGAAGCATTGAAACACTAATTAGAGCTGGAACAATTTAGAAATAGAAACTAAGTTGCTGATACGAAATTCAGAAACGAAACACTGCAGTAATAGAAATTACAGCTACAAACAACTGAGATTAGCTAAATAACTAAGCCTCAATCCTCCCTAAGCTCAAGATCTTCTTGGTCGTCAAGCAAGAGCTGGCTTCGAACCCCTAGGCTCAGCAAACCAATTGGAAAACGGCTCAGTGGTCGAATCTGCTCAAACTGCATCAACTAGGAAATTTCCAATCCGATCGCTTCGATCTCAGTTGTTGAGCTGCGATGATGATTTGGAGAAGACTTGAGCTCACCTGAGAACCCCTACAAGTGGCTCAGATCTTCGGAAATTGATTGTAACTGAGATTTAAGCTCCCGGTCCACAATGAATGCCGAAACCCTCAAACAAACTCTGTCCGGATGAAACTTGAGCTGGATTCTTCACCGAAGCTATCTCCAATGATCCAGATGATGATCCAAGGTCGAGATTGAGGTGGTCGCGCCTCGAATTGGAGCAAAAATTGAAGCAAAATGAAGAAAATGAAGAAGACTACTGTTGCGGCGAAGACGCGATGATGAGAAAGCTGAGGGAATTTCTGATTAAATACTTATCAATGGACGACCCAGATTGATCGAAGGAAATCCAACGGCTGATCTTGCTCTGATTTGAGCCAAACTTTAATGATGATGATCAGGGGTCAGGATCTACCTCGTGGTAGCTCGGATCCTCCAGATGTGCAATGAATGGTCCAGATCAACCTAATCTTTGAATGGACGATCTAGAGCCCTTCGAGCTTGATCCAACGGTTGATTTAGCTTTGATTGGGATGAAACCTTCAGATCTTGATCAGAGTACTTGATCAACCCTAACCCTAGCTCGGATTGCTTCAGATAGTCCCGGATGGCTCAGATCTAGCCGCTTTTGAATCGGATGGCCCAGATTTAATCCTAATCTTGATAACTCGATCCGGGTCACTTCCGACTCAAGTTTGACCCAGTATGCCCTAAGTCCAGGATCCTTTCATGCCTACAAAAATATATCAGAAAATTAGTGGCCAAATAATCCAAAAATGTATAAATTTGCAATTAAGTCCAAATTAAGAGGAAATCCTAAAACCTAGGGCAATTTCACAATTAAACAATAAAAACATAGGTCAAACATGGATTTTAGCAATTAAAATAATCAACAAAATGGTATCTATCAACCCCTCTGGATGAACAGCAATCGAGAGAGACTCACTCCCAAAAGGAGGATTCGCCTGAGGGTCAACTGACGGGTCGGAAAGCCCTTGGTTCGCTACAGGTGGGGGTGCATCAGTAGCCTCTGCCCTCCTTGGCAAAGTAGGCCCGTGGGATGATTCAGCGGTCCTCTCCGAAGACTCGGCAGGCATAGGGTGTGCATCAGGAATAGCCAGGGGATGAGTCAGCACCTCCTGGTTGGCCTCCTCCCACTTGATAAGTCGGCCCATCACCCTGGAGAACATGACTTCCTCTGCAATAGCCAGACAAGGAAATATCAGCTAGAACTAACGGGCATTGATGAAAAAGACGAACATACCGAGGTTGGGGTTGATTGGGGTCACTTTGGGGCTAAGGCCCGCCCGGTACATGAGCTCCTCACTCTGCACTAATCCGGGGCCACTGAACTTCATGCTGGAGAGTACGTTCCTAGCGCGCTGATACGCAGGACTCTGGAGAAACTCCCCTAGAAAAGGAGGAGTCAGTAGAGCCTCTATCCAATGAAGCGGACTGAAGGGCAACACAGGCAGTTGGATGAAGAAAAAACTTCTCCTTCCACCCTTTGTGTGAGGAAGGGAACCCTCCTAAGAACCTATGGCCCAGACGCGCCGAAAGCTAAAGACCCCTCTGGAGCTGATCAGAACGAAGAAAGAATGAAAGAGACGAGGAGTCAGGAGGAGGTCGAAGAGCTTGAAGATAATATACGTCCCCCCATTTGACCAAAGGCATTGGGAGCCATCTGGTGAAGGGGTATGCAAAATAGGAGGCTACGTTCATGAAGAAAGGGGGAATGGGGAAACGGAGCCCTGACTTTACCTACCCCAAGAAGAAGGTAGAAAAGCCTGCGGGAGGCTCCACTGGCGTCTGGTCTACCCTGGGGATAGCCACCACCATCCCAGCCGGGATGCAGTAGGCCCCAATGGCCGCCTGCAGAGCCTCCGGTCTCACTCTCGAAGAGGCAGACTCGTACCACTCTGCTCGGTAACCTTCCATGGTTCCTAAGGTAAAAGACAAGGAGGAGGCAAACTACTTACGTTAAAAGAGTCCTTAGAGAAGGAGAGGGAGACGAGGTGCATCAGCCATGAAATCAAAAGTTGGACGAACGTCTTCGCCTTCCCTTCTTATACCAAGGAAGCCGCCTGCATGAATGCAATAGGGACAAAGCACATGAAAAGCAAGAAACCGCAACATCGGGGCAGCGCCAGAAATAGTCGTCTAATGTGAGCCAGCTACAACGGAGCACGTCAGTAAGAGGTCGTGAAGAGGGTCGTTGAAGCACGTGGTGATGGGGCATTCGCGGAAGGACCTTGTTGCCATCAAAGAGTGCCATGTGCCTTTATAACGGATGGATAGATATCATTGCGGTACCTCGAAAGCCATAGAAGCCTTTCAGGAAGGACAAAGCCAAAAAGGGATTTCCTTGGGACCCGGGGCAACCTCTACAATCCTAGGACCCCATATAACTACTAAGGGAGCAGTAACGGGTGCAAGGACACACTGGGATACAACTTATTCACCACCACACTAATCTGATCAGTCAGTCATACTTCCTTCGATCAGACTTGAAGGGTGGGATTTGTGATGGGGTTGAATAGCCATGGCGGGCACGTGGGATGAAGAAGCTACGCGGCAAGACGTGACGAGTCTGAGCGACTCCCCTTTCAGAGCTCTCGGGACACTCTCGGGAAGAGGAGCCTCCAGGGCATGCCCTGGAAGATCAGATCAAAAAACCCTCTCTGGATCACCCTGGGAAGTCGGGTCCCGAGACCACCTCGGGGAAGTGGAGCGCCCGCGATCACCCGGGCCAGAAAGCCCCGAGATCACCTCGGGGAAGCGGAGCCCAAGCTGCCTTCGACCTTAAGAAACGGTCCCCCTTCCATCGCGGATCTACAAATAAGCACCCCTACTATCACGGAGATATCATGATCCTTAAATATCGCAACGGGTTGAAATGTAATGACGGCGTGGACCGTTTCAAAGGCTCTCCAGTAACCGTCGAAGGGGGGGGGGACGTGGCATAGATCATGGGGACGCGCCACGGCAGCCGCCACAGGTATAAAAGGTAGTCCAACCCCTCTGGTAAGGGGGTTATGCATTCTTTGCTACTCATACATCTTTCTGCTTACTACTTCCTCTCTCCATCGAGGCACTGACTTGAGCGTCAGAGTGGGCTCCGCTGGACAACCTCCGGCGTGTTCTCCTAACGCTCCTGTTGATATCGCAGAGCGCAGAGTTCGTCCCTGTTGGGACCGGGTGCATGTCGACAAGGATACGAGTTCGTAAAATTTAAAATTTTTACGTGCAGCGGAAGAGTTTGCATAAAATAATTTCCTAAATTATTTTAACTTCGTATCTAGCATGCAATCTTATGGTGTGTTGACATAATCATAAAATAAAACTTTGCGAAAAGTAAACTAATTTACTAAGTACCTCTCGTAACTCGAAGTAAGGGACGAGATCCAACCGTAGCGTCCCTTGGAAGCTCCGCTCTATTCGCGTCCACGCCGAGTTCTCTTCGGGATGACTTCACAAAGTCACGAGTTTTGTGCCGACGAGAACTACTAGATTCTCGGAAGGCACAACTAGAAGATAAGAGAAATAATGGAAAAACTAACCAACGAAGTAACGGAATCAAATTCCGAGAAGAGAGGAGTCGCTATCCGCTTCTTCTTCTTCGTCTTCGAGTTCTCCTCCTTCTTCAAAGCTCACGGCAAACACCCTTGTTGGTGTTGTGGTTGGGCGCCGGCCCTAGAGAGGCTAGGGTGCGCCGGCCCTAAGGGAGGAAGAAGAGGAGGAGGAGAGGAGATTAAGAGAAGAGAGAGGGAGTAATTAATCTCTTGATTAATTGATGATGTTAATAAAGGGCTAGCCTTTGGGTCCTTTATATAGTAGCAACTCCTTTGCTAAGTCTCCCTCTAAACGGAATTAGTTATAAGAAATTTATCTTATAAATTTTCTTATTAATTATTCCGTTTAAACCAAGTTTTATTATAAACTAATTTATAATAAAACTAATTCTTCTTCTCTTTAAATTATGGAATAAATTTTATAAGAAATTTATAAACTTTCTTATTATGGAAAAATCAATTCATAATTGATTTTATAAAATTAAAAATAAACCAATTCGTGGATTATTTTAAACTTCCATAAAAGAATAAATTTCTATAAATTTTATTTATATAAATTTCTTTATACAAATTTATTTATCCATAATTTATAAAATAAATCGCGCTAGATTTATTTTATTAATTAAACCAATTAAATTGGTTTTTCTCCTCTTATTTGGCCGGCCACCAAAGAGGGTTAACACCCTCTTTGGCCGGCCAAAACCAACCCAAAACCGCGAATTAAACTCATTTAATTCGCCCAAAAAGCCTTCAAAAGACTTAGCCATTTTTGGCTTCCATTGCGCCTCTGATTAACTCAGATTCGACTTGTTTCTCTTGATCGGAAAATCCAATTTTCAACTCGTTTTAAATCCCTCGGATTACTCGTATTGCGTGTGACTAAATAGGCTTTCGATTTATGTTGGCCGTCTATAATTAACCCATTAATTATAGAACGATCATGAGTGGCACCTAGTAGTACATCATGATCCCCAATTAATCGAAAGATCAACGGTTTGACCCCAGAAGAAATTATTCTGAAACCCTTCAGCAGCTCTAATGAATCGTGCCTCATTCCCTTCACCACCTTATACCCACTTGGTTCAGGACACGGTCTATGGTGTCAGTCCCCACTAGGCTGACTACGTCACACCTAGCCCAAGTAGTGTCTTCCTCGTCCTTTGGATTTCTAATTACTCTCATGTATTTAAGAGACTCGCACTCTTAACATGATATGCTCTGGCCAGAGGCTTTGAGTAACAATCCGACGATAGGCCTGGGTATACATCTCCTCGCAAGGAGTGGTGAATCCTTTGTAGGCTGTTCAAACATCTTCGGGCACTTCGGCTTATACCCGATCATCCTGGGTCCACACCTCCTTGGAGATGCTTGCTTAAGATGTCAAAGTATAAGTCTCCATGACCAAGATGACTTGAACACCGCAAGTCAAAGGAACATCGCACTTAAGCCGCAGTAAGATCTTCATTGACATATCTACATGTAGATTCCCATATGAAGTCTTACAGCTAGTCACTCCAATGAACTAGTTCCCTTAACTAGCATCCATGTTTATCTCCGGACATCCCAATGTCACCAGCTAGTGAGAATCAGCTGATTAGAGAATAACCCATGCTAGTCTCAACAGAATTGATAGTGTCCGTTTTTATCAATTCATCGACTAGGGATAATTTCAATACTTCACAATTGCACATTAGAGATAATCACTAGTTGTGATCCCATCACAAATTCTCTTATGCTGTGAGTTGTATTGCGGACATTCAGTAGATGAGTTTAAGATCCCAATCAAATACACAAAACATGTATACTCAAATAGTGAATTATCATTTATTAAAATAAATGTTTACATCATAAGGCGATTGCCTTAGGACACTTCTCTCATATCACTAACAAACTCCCACTTGGCCTAATGCCAATCGCTACGGTATCCAATACCACAGGCTCTAACATGACCCTCAAACTTGTTTTGAGGCAAGGCCTTAGTTAAAGGATCCGCTATATTCCTTTCAGTGGGAACTCTCTCAATTTGTATGTCATTCCTACTTATAATCTCTCTGATCAGATGATAGCGTCGAAGCACGTGTTTGGATCGCTGATGAGACCTTGGTTCCTTCGCTTGTGCAATAGCTCCATTGTTGTCGCAGTATACCGGCACTGCTTCATCAATGGTTGGAACCACGCCAAGTTCGGAGACAAACTTCTTGATCCAGACTGCTTCCTTTGCTGCTTCCGAAGCTGCGATATATTCCGCTTCCGTGGTAGAATCCGCTACGGTGTCTTGTTTGGAACTCTTCCAACTTACTGCGCCTCCATTCAAAGTAAATACGTATCCAGACTGCGATTTGGAGTCATCCTTATCTGTCTGGAAACTGGCATCTGTATACCCACGTATTATCAAATCTCCTTCTCCATATATTAGAAATACATCCTTAGTTCTTCTTAAGTACTTAAGGATTGTCTTAACAGCCGCCCAATGATCCATTCCTGGATCAGATTGGTATCTGCTCGTGACGCTCAGAGCATACGATACATCGGGCCTAGTACATAACATAGCATACATGATAGATCCTATTGCGGATGCATAGGGAATCTTATTCATGCTAATCCTCTCGTCTTCTGTGCGCGGACACATAGACTTCGAAAGGTTGATCCCATGCCTGATGGGAAGGTAACCTTTCTTGGATTCCGACATGCTAAACCTTTTTAGCACTCGGTCTATATATGTAGACTGCGAAAGACCAAGCAACCGTTTTGATCTATCTCTATAGATTCTAATCCCAAGGATATAGGTTGCTTCTCCCAGGTCTTTCATGGAGAAAGTTTTGGACAACCAAATCTTAACTGTCTGTAAAACTGATATATCGTTTCCTATAAGTAAGATGTCATCGACATATAATACTAGGAATACGACTGCACTCCCACTAACCTTCTTGTACACACAAGGTTCGTCAGGATTTTGTGAGAAATCAAACTCTTTGATTGTCTCATCAAAACGGATGTTCCAGCTCCTAGATGCTTGCTTTAGTCCATATATGGATCGTCGAAGCTTGCATACCTTGGTTTTATCAACCGATGTGAAACCTTCAGGTTGTATCATGTATACATCCTCAAGTAGGTTTCCATTAAGGAAAGCTGTTTTCACATCCATTTGCCATATCTCATAATCATAATGAGCTGCTATGGCTAGGAGCATCCGAATGGATTTAAGCATAGCTACTGGCGAATAGGTTTCGTCATAATCAACTCCTTGTTTTTGACGATATCCTTTTGCCACTAATCTAGCCTTAAAGGTAACAACATTACCTTCCATGTCGGTTTTCTTCTTGAAAACCCACTTGCACCCTATGGGTTTAATCCCTTCAGGTGGGTTAACCAAGTCCCATACTTGATTTTCATACATGGAATCCATTTCCGACTTCATGGCCTCAAGCCATTTGTCCCTTTCTGAATTTTTCAGAACATCTTCATAACTGATAGGTTCGTCATCGCCAATGAGCAACACGTCGTTCGATTCACTTACGAGAAATCCGTATCTCTCTGGAATGTTGCGTGTCCTATCAGACCTACGAAGAGGTGGTGTAGTTTTAGGTTCAACTGATAGCTCATCACTATGAATTATCGGTTGTGGGCCTAGACTAGGTGTCTCTGTGATGTCTATTGGAGTTTCTTGAACTTCATCAAGTTCAATCCCACTCCCACTGTTTTCTTGCAAAAGAAACTCTTTCTCTAGAAATACAGCATGCCTTGAAACAAACACCTTTTGTTCCAAGGGATGATAGAATTGGTAACCCTTCGTTTCCTTAGGGTATCCAATAAATAGACATTTATCAGACTTAGCATCCAATTTGTCTGATACAACCCGCTTCACATAAGCAGGACAACCCCATATCTTAAGGTGAGTTAAGTGAGGTTTCTTACTATTCCAAATCTCATATGGAGTAGTAGAGACTACCTTGGTCGGGACTCTGTTTAGCAAGTAAACAGCTGTCTTAAGTGCATAGCCCCAAAAGGATTTTGGAAGAGTTGCATGATTCATCATAGACCTAACCATGTCCATCAAGGTTCGGTTGCGCCTCTCAGATACACCATTATGCTGTGGTGTATACGGCGGAGTCCATTGGGACAATATCCCATTGTCCCTTAGATAATCTTGAAACTCTTGACTTAAGTATTCACCACCTCGATCGGATCGAAGTATCTTAATACTTTTGCCAAGCTGTTTCTCTACTTCATTTCTGAACTCTTTGAATTTCTCAAAGGCTTCAGATTTGTGTTTCATCAAGAACACATACCCGAATCGTGAGTGATCATCGATGAAGGTGATGAAGTAGCTATAGCCTCCTTGTGAAAGAGTTGACATTGGTCCACATACATCGGTATGTATTAGACCAAGCAATTCTCCCACTGGATTACCTTTTCCGGGAAAGGGTAATTTGGTCATCTTGCCTTTTAAGCATGATTCGCATGTATCAAATGAACCGGGTTCAAATGATTCCAAAATTCCACATCGGTGTAATTCGGTCATGCGTTTCTTACTTATATGGCCAAGACGACAGTGCCACGTGTAGGAGTCTATTTGATTATCTATTCGAGCACGTTTGTTGCTTACTTCGATATTGAAAACGTCACTGGATAAATCTAACGTGTAGATGCCATTGCACAAAGTTCCATTCCCATAAAGAACGCCATTTAAAGTTATGTAACAACAATTGTTACTGAAAGTTAAATGATAACCCTTTTCATTCAAACATGAAATAGATACAATGTTCTTTATTAACGAAGGAACGAAATAACAATTATCCAATTCTAAGACACGTCCAGTTGGGAGCTTTAGCAAATATGTTCCGATGGCAATAGCAGCAATCCTTGCTCCATTTCCAACCCGCAAATTCGCTTCTCCCTTGACGAGCCTTCTTCTATTCCTTAGCCCCTGTATGTCATTACATATATGTGAGCTACACCCAGTATCAAGTACCCAGGTATCTGAGGAAATAGAGTGACATTCAATAACGAAGATACCTGAAGAGGATGGGGCATCGGATGCCTTCTTCTTCACGGACTCAAGATAAATCTTGCAGTTTCTTCGCCAGTGACCTTCCTTGCCACAGTGATGGCAAGTTCCTTTTGGTTTCTTTTCAGTTTTCTTGGCCTTTTTCTTCTTCCCTTTGTTCTGTTCTTTGGCCTTCCTCTTAGAACCTTTCTTCGAGGAACCAACTAACAGTACCGCTTTTTGATCTGGCTTTACAGAAGGCTCCACAGTCTTCAGCATGTTGATCAACTCAGGAATGGTAGTCTCCAGTTTGTTCATCCGATAGTTCATCACAAATTGTGAACAACTCTTGGACAAACAACTCAGAATTAAGTCAATACTTAGTTCATGATCCATTGCAAAACCGAGTGCGCTCAGTCGCTCAATGTACCCCAACATCTTTAACACAAACTGCGAGGCAGAAGTGCCTTCCTGCATCTTAGTGGTGAAGAGGAGTCTGGAGACCTCGAACCTTTCGGATCTCGCCTGCTCTTCAAACAACTCATGAAGATGGAAGATGATGGTATTAGCATCCATATGCTCATGCTGCTTTTGCAACTCAGGTACCATAGAGGCTAGCATGATGCAACTCGCAAGTTCAGAATCGGTCACATGTTTCTGATAGGCCAACAATTGGTCTGGAGTTGCATTCTCTGGAGGATGGGTGGGAAGTTGTTCTTCAAGGACATAAGCAAGCTTCTCTGCCTTGAGGACTATCCTCAGGTTTCGAAGCCAGTCCATGTAGTTTGGCCCAGTCAGTTTATTTGTGTCCAAAATGGAACGCAAGTTCAGAGAAGACATGATCGAGTGATTATCCTAGAAATACAAATTGAGATTATGTGAGAAGATTTATAAAGAATGTATCAACATACATAAATAAATCCTATTTATTTTTCAAATTGAATAACCCTTATTATCAATTCGGGAGATCGTAGGAACATCTCCAAATAGGTTGATATCCAACCATAGTAAGAATCACCATGGCTGTGGCCATCAAGTTTTTCTTAGCTATGAAGGTAGGTAATTATACCGATTACATATCACATATATGTAACTATCACGTTATGCTATCAACTAATTGAATGTTTGCATAAATCATT
>JAGFNQ010006077.1:0-55489 GCA_024364735.1 Boesenbergia rotunda
TGTTCATGCAGTTCTAATTCACAAAACAATTCATCTAAATTAATTTTAGAAAGGTTCCTAGAAATTTTATAGGCATCTATAATAGATGCCCATAGTGAATTTCTAGGGAATGCATTTAAAGCGTACCTTATTATGTCCCGGTTCTCCTGTTTGTGCCCGATCATGTGGAGTCCATTCAGTATGTCCTTGATCCGGGCGTGGAGTTGGCTAGCAGATTCTCCTTCCTGCATTTTTATATTAAATAACTTATTTAAAAGTAAATCCCTTTTTGTTACCTTGGCATCAGAGGTGCCTTCATGTAGTTCAATTAATTTGTCCCATAGCTCCTTTGCTGAGTCGGTTGGTCCAATTCTGTTTAGCTCCTCTTTGGTAAGTCCGCACTGGAGGGTGTTCTGGGCTTTGAACTCGGTCTGAGCCTTTTTCTTCATTTCTGAGTTCCATCTGTCGGGCCTTAGTGGAGCATTATTTCCCTCATCCACTGGCGGTGTGTAGCCTGTTTGAACTGCAAACCACTGATCCATGTCGGTCTTCAGATACACCTTCATCCTTCTCTTCCAGTAGGGAAAATCTTCCCCATTAAAGAGGGGAGGGCGAGCAGTGCTATAGCCTTCACCTTGGGCCATTTAACTTCTGTGCATACGAAATAAAAGTAGAAAAAAAATATCCCAAGACTGGGTCTTGGATTAGTAGTGCGGGAAATGATAAACTAACTAAAAAGTAACTTGAACGGTGTTGCACCAGATTCAAGTAAAATCAAACGAACGGAAAAAGTAATCCAAATCTAGGCAACAATACCTAATTTAGATCAAGTGTAGCGAAAAACCAAAACTCGAAAAAAAACTGGATTTCCCCCGGCTCTTATGGTGGTTGCACCGATACAGAGCGAAACTCGCTCTGATACCACTTGTAGGATCGATGCACGTGAGAGGGGGGGGTGAATCACGTGACTTTTTAAAAAATTAAATCAGAGTGCTTTAAAAAGCGTGCACAGCGGAAATGAAAGAGACGAAAAACGAACACACAAACACGAATGATTTTTACTTCGTTCGGAGCCTTCGGCGACTCCTACTCGAAGGCCCAGGTCCCTCGGACCTTTCCGTTGGGCAATTCACTAAAACTCTCTATCGGTCAACCCCGATAGAGTAGGCGAGTACAAATGAATTGAAAGTGTGACAACCCCACACTTTCAAGTAATTAAGTGCAATAAAGTATTAAAAGAAATTCTTCTTTTTACCGACGTCCGGAGTAGGTCGACTCTTTCGGGGCTGCGGGACGTCGTCGGCTCGAAGTGTAGCGTTTCCAGAGCAAGGCGCGAGCGTAGAAGAACTTGGAAGCGTTGAAAGAATTGTTGTTCTTTGAAGAGGGTCGAGGCCCTCTTTATATAGGGCAGGGGGCGCCCGACATGCTAGGGGCGCCCCCCACGTGGCTCTTGATCCGGCGAGCCCTCCGGTCAAGGCTGATCTCTGCTTCTTCGGGATCAGCTTTGACTGGGGCGCCCGACGCGCGCGGGGCGCTCGATTTGACCGGTCAAAGCGTCATCTTCAGGGCTTCGCGAGGGCGAGCTTCGGCAGCTAGCAGTGAGGTGGCACAGGGGGCGCCCGATTTAAGCGGGGCGCTCCGAATAGCGCTGCTGTCGGGGCGTTTACCTCTCTGCTGACCTTGGGTTGACTCTGGGGCGCCCGAGACATCCGGGGCGCCCTGCTCAGCTACGGCCTCACTCCTTTGAGGCTCTCTGAGCTGCAGAAACATAGTCCTTCGGTCCTGCATCCAGGGTTAGTCCAAAACAAGGCTAGCACAATTTTATATGGACTAAAATCAGAAACAATTCTAAGTTAATTAGATCCTGTCTCCCAGACCAGGATCTAACCAGGACTCAACTTAGATCACCTAAATGGGTCTAAGTTGGACCGCGCCTAAAGTCCAAGATTGGACTCGTCCTCACTGGGTCGCTCCTCCAGTGACTTACCTTACTTACCCATTGTGCAGCTCTACTTGACTTCTTGACCCTACCAGGACTTCCTGCCAAGGCTCAACCACCTTGGTCTTCTTGCCAAGTCTCAACCAACTTGGTCTTCAGCTAGTTGTCAGGTCCCGCGGACCCAACTGGACTTCCCGCCAGGACTCAACCATCCTGGACTTCAGCCTGGTGTCTGGTCCTAAGTCTTTCAACCCTGCACACTTGGTAAAGAGGTTAAACACACACAACCCTAACTTTAACCACTTTGTCATACATCAAAACCCGAGTTTGACCGTTAGTGTAAACTGCACCAACACGGATGACTAGAGGCTAACCTAGTTGTCCTTGGTGTTGGTGGTGCTTCTTGAATGGTTTCACTAGACACTAGCTCAGCCTCAAGATCCGACTGATCTATGGTTTGTCTAGGCTCACCGTTATCGGATTCATCACCATTAACAATATTTGGGCATTCATCCAAACTCAGTTGCCTGAGTTCGAATTGAGCTTCTTCGTCATCTTCTGATTGATCATTTGATCTTGGAATTTCCTCAAAGACAACATCAGAAGATTCTTCAACCAATCTAGATTTCTTATTGTAGACTCAGTAGGCTTTGCTAACTAGGGAGTACCCGACCAGTATCCCTTCATCAGCCTTTGCCATGAACTTTCCAAGGTGGTCCTTGGTGTTTAGGATAAACACCTTACAACCAAACACTCTAAGATGTTTAACCGTAGGTGGTTTTCCAAACCAAAGTTCATGGGGAGTCTTTCCTAAGAACCTATGAATGAGGACTCGGTTTTGCACGTAGCAAGCTGTGTTCACAGCTTCGGCCCATAAGTAGCTTGGTAGCGAGTACTCATTAAGCATGTTTCGCGCAGCCTCTTGTAAGACCCGGTTCTTCCTCTCTACAACATCATTTTGTTGTGGTGTTCTAGGTGTGGAGAACTCATGTCTATACCCTCTATCTTGACAAAACTCTAAAAACCGTTGGTTTTGAAATTCACCTCCATGATCACTTCTTATTGTCTTAATTGTTGATGATTTTTCATTTTCAACTCTTCTACAAAAATAAATGAAAACATCTAAGGTTTGATCCTTATATTTTAGAAAATAAGTCCATGTATATATAGTAAAATCATCAATGATAACAAAACAATATCTACTTCCATTCAAGATATGATAGTGCTACAATCAAACAAGTCCATATGAAGTAAATCTAAAGCGGTAGATGTACTTACAGCGTTTTTACCTTTATGTGCAGATTTTGTTTGCTTACCCATTTGACATGCATCACAAAGTTTGTCCTTTTCATACTTGATGCTTGGTAAGCCACGAACTAATCCCTTGTTGGCCAACTTCTAGATATTCTTCATGTTCACATGTGCTAGTCTCTGGTGCCAAAGGGTGGACTCCTCTTCTTTAGACATGAGACACTTAGCAAAAGCATTAGTGGCACTTTTAAAGGAGACTTGGTAAATGTTATCTACTCTTGTTCCTACTAGTACCGTGTCAAAATTGTCATTTTGTCTAACTAGACATTGACTTGATTGAAAATCAATTGTGTAACCCACATCACACAATTGACTGACACTTAGAAGATTAAATGTCATCCCCTTGACTAGAAGGACATTTTTAATTCTAAGACATTCGGATATTTGAATGTCTCCTATTCCTATGACCTTAAGACTACCATTATTACCAAAGGAAACATTACCTCTATTTTTGCATTGAAGGGTAGTAAATAATGATTTATCATCGGTCATATGTTTGGAGCACCGACTATCAACGAACCAAGTTGATAGATGCTCCCCCTCAATCATAACCTACACAATTCGAAAAATAGAAGTTTTAGGTACCCAAACCTTGGGACCTAAAGCACCTACTAAGCAAGACTTAGGCACTCATGCCTTGACTACTTTCTTTTGAGCCCTAGGTGTCTTAGATTGTCTAACATCAATCCTAGACATTAAGGACACAAATGATGGTTCTTTGGGTCGGTAACCAATACCAGCCCTATTGTAGACTGCCCTTTGGGCATTCAAGATCATATCTAACGTCTTTGAGCTTGTTGAGAACTTCTCAAGAACACTCTTGAGTCTCTCAACTTCACTCTTCAATGATTTGTTTTCATCCTCTAACAATTCAACATGCAAATCATCAACATCCTCATCCCTAGAGGATTTCAATTGTTCAACCTCAATTTTTAAAGATTTAATCTCATCCTCTAACATTTCAACATGCAAATCGTCTACATCCTCATCCCTAGAGGATTTCAATTGTTCAACTTCTAATTGCAATGATTTAACCTTAATTTTTGACTTTTTCAACATATTGGTTAAGCATGCAATTGCTCTATAGCATTTCTCAAGTTCGGGAGTGATTACCTCTTCATCATCCGATGATGATGAAGCCGCGTTTGAGGAGTCGGAGGATTCATCACTGCTTTCTTCTCCTTCAAGTGACATGAGTGTCACATGGCATGTACTCTTCTCCTCCTTCTCTTCATCGGATGAACTTGAGGAGGATTCATCCCAAGTGGCCTTCAAGGCCTTCTTCTTCTTTTTGGATCTATCCTTTTTCTTCTTGAGCTTTGGGCAGTCCTTCTTGAAGTGCCCTTTCTTACTACATTCAAAGCAAGTAATATTATTCTTATCAAGCTTAACTTCACATGGGTTACCTTTATCCTTGAAGCGTCGACCCTTCCTCATCATCCTTCTAACGAAATTGGCCATCTCGGAGGAAGAAGAGCTGCTGCCATCCTCCTCGGATTCGGACTCAGATTCGGAAGAAGATGAAGATGATGAGACTTCCTTCTCCTTCTTCTTCTCCTTCTTCTTCTTGTTCTTTTCTCCTACAACTAAGGCAATCCCCTTCTCCTTGGGGCCTTTGTTAGCCATTTCATGAAGTTCCATCTCACAAAACAAATCATCTAATTTTACAATTGATAAGTCCTTGGAAACTTTGTAGGCATCCACCATGGATGACCACAAAGCATTCCTTAGAAATGCTTTTAACACATACCTCACAAGGTCGCGATTCTCGACCTTTTCATCAATAGAATGAAGACCATTGAGGACTTCCTTGAACACGCTATGTAGCTCACTTACGGTTTCATTCTCCTTCATGGAGAGGTTTTGGAGTTGGTTGAGGAACAAATCCCTCTTGGCGATTCTTGAATCTCGGGTGCCCTCGTGGAGTTCTATGAGCTTGTTCCACAAATCTTTTGCACTTGTGAATGGACCAACCTTGATTAGTTGGTCTTTGATCATGCCGCATTGTAGGGTCACCACCGCCTTCGCGTCGGCTTCACTCTTCCGGGTTTGTTCAGCCGTCCAATGCCAAGATTCTAGTTCTTTGCCTTCATCATCCTTTAGAGGGGTAAAACCCTCCTTCACCGCGAACTAAGTGTTGATGTCCATCTTTAGGTAGTACTCCATCTTCGATCTCCAATATTGAAAATCTGCGCCATCGAAGAAGGGAGGTCGGGTGGTGCTAAAGCCTTCTCTCAACGCCATGGATGATATCTCTCGGTTGTTAATCCACTAGAACAGAGCCCCATGCTTTGATACCACTTGTTGAAACTTGGATGGCTAGAGAGGGGGTGAATGTAGCCAGACACTTGAGCTTTAGCTCTTTTCAATTTTCTGCACCTCAAATGTTAGTAGCACAGCGGAAGCACAAGAAAAACAGAGTTGCAGAAAACTAAACCCTAAACTAAGCACAAACACAAAAACGCTAACAAGAGGATTTACAAGGTTCGGGGATAACTTGCCCCTACTCCTTGGCGTGCCCTTAAGGTGGGCGATCCCTTGATCGTCGGCAGATCAAGCCCCGGAAAATCGGATAGTATGAAACCTCCTTCTCGGTGGAGTAACCTCTCCATAGCGTTTCAAGATGATGAAGTATAAAGTATAGGAGACACAAGAAGGATCTTACTTAGCACTTAGAACCACAAGAACACAAGCAAACTTCTCTGAGCTCCACCCAGCGCAGATCTCACGCAAGACTCTCCTCTTCGTGTCTTCTCGCTGATGGACTCAAGCTTCTTGTTTCTCTTCTCCCAAGTTCCCAAGTAACAGAAGGTTGCTTCAAGGATCATAGTTGCTTGCTCAAGATGATGGAACAGCAGATAGCACAAGCACGCAGCAAGAAGTGTTCGCAGCAAACTCTAGCGAGAAGTCTCTTCAGCCCTTCTCCGCTACGCAGCTTAAGTCTTCTCCACTATCGCCAGGTCACCACCTCACTGCAGCCTCCAGCTGCTCACCTGCCAACGCCAGCTACCACTGATTTCTCCCTGGACTCCCTGAGCTTCCCTCAGCCAAGCTCCAGTCACTAGCTCCAACCGTTGCAACCTGAGATGGCAAATGGACAAACCTGCTCCAACGAAAGGCTTCCATTGACTCTCCTTGAGTGTTTGAATCCATCCCTATCACCTGCACACTTAATCAGAGCATTAGCACAGCATATCAAGTATTAAATCAAGTATCAGAGATTAAGCGCAGAGAATCAGATGTGTTCCGACGCGATCAGAGCGTCTGACAGTGCATTTTGAATTAAAGTGATCGGTCACCGGACCGATCAGAGAGCCTCCTGATCGGTCACCAGACCGATCAGGGTGGGTTCAGACTGATCAGGCTCTATCCTGATCGGTCCCCAATGCTCAATCAGAAATCGCGATTTCTCTAGGACTCTCCAGGACCGATCACCAGACCGATCCCAAGTTGTGGATCGATCACCAGACTGATCCACCCCTTTGCAGGGTGATATCTTAGCTTCGCAGTCCAACCCTCCTGATCAGTCACTAGACCGATCAGGGCATGCTCAGACCGATCAGGATCCATCTTGATTGGTTATAGTGAGGAACTCGTGACACTTGATCGTTCTCTAGAACGGTCTGAACAGTGTTCCAGAGCGGTCACCAGACCGATCAGGAGCAGATCAGTAAGGTTCCCAAAAACCTACTGGATGCTCTCTGATCGTTCACCGGACCGATCAGGAGCAGAGCAGCAGGGGAACTCAACTCACTTGTGGGCTCCCAGATCGGTCACCAGACCGATCAGGAGCTGAGCAGTGAGTGAAACGCATACTCCCTGATCGGTCACCAGACCGATCCATGAAGGAGCACCGTGCCAACTTCCCTGATCGGTCACCAGACCGATCCAGGGATTCCAACCTAGCCCTCCAAGCTAGGGTTTCATCAAACCTAGACCTCCAAGCTAGGACCTGACCCTCCAAGCCAGGATTTCATCCAACCTAGCCCTCCAAGCTAGGACCTGGCCCTCCAAGTCGGGATTTCATCAACCTAGCCCTCCAAGCTAGGACCTGACCCTCCAAGCCAGGACTTTTTCACACTTAACCCTCCAGGTTAGGACTTTTCACACCTAGCCTTCCAAGCTAGGATTTTCCACACCTAACCCTCCAGGTTAGGACTTTTCCCCACCTAGCCCTCCAAGTTAGGATTTTCCACACCTAACCCTCCAGGTTAGGACTTTTCCACACCTAGCCCTCCAAGCTAGGATTTTCTCACACCTAACCCTCCAAGTTAGGATTTCATCAAACCTAGTCCCACTAGGTATGCCTAGTCCACGACTAGGACTTAATCATAATCATAATCATTAACCTAAACTAAAATCGGTGTCAACACCAAAACAACAATCAGGGTCAGACTGCATCAACAATATGTCCTTCTACTCCACAGATATAACACCCGCTTATACCTTGGCGACATACTCCTGGGTGCATCCTCCCACACTTTAAGCATTGAGGATATTCGGGGTACTTGCTTGATGAACTTCCTTTGTTGCTTCTAGAAGTCTTTTGATCCCACTGCTTCCTTTTATTTGGGTTCCCTTTCCAGTTCTGTGGGTTACCCTGGGATTTCTGGACTGGTACTTGCTTCTGTTGCATACTAGTGGCCTTTATACAGTTTAAGTAATGCTCAGCGATTAAAGCACTACTTATCAATTCTTCTGAGGTCTACGGCCTATTAACACCGCTGGCCACATTTAAAGCTATCTCAGGCCTTAACATCTTGAGCATTAGCCTAACTCTTTCTCTTTTAGCGCCAACTAGCTCTAGGCACAAACGAGCTAGCCGGTTGAACTTCTTCACTGCTTCATCCACTGATAGTTCTCCTTGTTTGAATTCCATGAATTCATCATAATGCTTGTTGGTTACTCGCATGTGGAAGTATTCTTCGAAGAACTCGGTCTGGAAGTCGACCCATGTCATCTGGCTGACATTTCTCTTGGCCTTGACTCTCTCCCAACACATTCTAGTATCACCCGTAAGATAGAAAGATGCACACTTTATCTTTTCTACTTCAGGCCAGTCCAGCAGCTCTACTATGCTCTCCAGAGTTTTGAACCATGCTTGAGCATCCCATGGTTCACTTGTGCCTGAGAAGTTCTCTGGCTTCAGTTTCTGCCTACTGGATGAGGTATGCTTCTTGCCTTACCCCCCCCCCCTTGTCGGGACTACAGATGCATTCGATGGAACCTCGGTCACCACTGGTGCCACTACATTCGCCACTGGTAGGGTAACAGGGGCGACCTGCTGGTTAGCCAACGTGGTGGCAATAACTTGTTGTTGTTCTACAAGTTGCCTTTGCAACTGAGCCACCACCTCCAAAAGATTTGGTGGTGGTACTGACTCTGTTGCCTCTTGCCCTCTAGGAGCTTGCTCCTTGTTTTGGGCCTTCCTGGCACGTCCTCTTAGCATTCTCTTACTCTATATCATAATGAGAACAAGAACATTACTTCACTGTTATCATACTCATATAGTATATGCTGAGACTAATAGTCAAAGAAAGACATGTATATAAAAACAAAACATATGCACTTTCTTACTTGGTAGACAGTAGGATTGATGCTTGATGTCAGTGTGGCGGAAGGGCGGAAACTTGCTCTGATTCCAAACCTGTGACGACCATCTCTTCTTAACCTTAACCTTAGAGGGAGGTCACAATTTGTTCTTCTCTTTTTTTCTCTTTTTTTCTCTTTTCTTTTACATTGCTCCCAGTCGACTGATGGTAGGTGCAGTTGACTAGTGCCAGACGATTCCTAGGCCAAATAACACCCCCAATCTTTCTGTTCGAAAATTGGCCCTGGACCAGTCGACTAGTGGAACTACCAGTTGACTGGTGCAGTCGACTGGTGCAGTCGACTCCACCTGGTTTTCACTCCCCTAATGTTTCTGTTCCCTCGAATTCATTGAGGGCAGTCGACTGACACTAAGTGCAGTCGACTGCTAATTCTGGAAACTTATTTCCAGAACTGAGAAACATGTCAAGGACTCATAAAATAGACTTCTACTTCATAGATATAGTCAGACTCTCAATCATAGACACTTATACTAGTTCATAACCCAACTAAAGCAGTTCAACTTAAGACCTTTGCGGAAATAAATAATTCATCATGCAACTACAACAACTATCAAGTTGCTACTGTTTAGAGCTTAGAATACTAAGTAAAACTCATCCCAAGTTCTCACTCCATAGTTCCGCCGCCACTGAGCATCAATCATCACCCCAGTCACCTCCTTGACTTACATTCTCTCTTTACCTTTATCTGTAATAAAAGGATGCAAACTATAAGCAAATTGCTTAGTAAATAGATCCTACTCTCACAAAACATGCAACCAATATTCAACATGCTCATGATTAAAAGAATGCTTGCTTTAAAAACATATATAATTGGAAATTCCATATTTAACATGAATATGCTTATGAGTATGGTTGTAACACATTTGAAAACCTTGCTTGAAATGAAAATACTTAACATGCTTGAAACAAATGCTTGCATTTGAAAACTTGTATACTCTTATACTTTAAAATAGATAAACATCCTGCTTTTGGGCCCGACATAGTACCAATGTACGCATCCCTAATAGGTTTCGGGGTAGCTAGCCACTGAACCCTACTAGAGTGTCTCTACTAGGCTCGCCTAGATCTCTTGTGGGCCTTGACTCGGTACATGCCACTTAAAAAAAAGTAATATGCTTAAAACTTATAATGCTTGTACTTATAATGCTTACACTTTGCACATTCTTTGCACTTAAAAAGTAATGTTCCCAAAACTTATTTTGAAACACATCAAGACCTTGGTCATGTACTTATATCAATGCACCTTGCATGCCTTAGTCCTAGAACTCGTTCTAGGACTTAGTAAGACCTCGGTCTTATTCTATACTTTCATCGAGCACCTTGCTTGCCCTAATCCCAAACCTCATTTTGGGGCAAATCAAGACCTTGGTCTTGCTATACTCAGATCACACACACAAAAGGCTTAGAATCAAGTTCTATGATAACTAAAATCGAACGAGAACAACTTTTACTACAAGTGAGTGATCTACTTACTCTTATACTTGTGTTAAACTCACTGTTCCGGTGTAGGATCTAGCATGGTTCTCTTCATCCACTTCCTTCGTGCAATTCACCAACTCTTTGGCACTAGGTGAGTGATCACACACACAAAAGGCTTAGAATCAGGTTCTATGATAACTAAAATCGAACGAGAACAACTTTTACTACAGGTGAGTGATCTACTTACTCTTTTGCTTGTGTTAAACTCACTATTCCGGTGTAGGATCTAGCATGGTTCTCTTCATCCACTTCCTTCGTGCAATTCGCCAACTAAAATCGAACGAGAACAACTTTTACTACAGGTGAGTGATCTACTTACTCTTATGCTTGTGTTAAACTCACTATTCCGGTGTAGGATCTAGCGTGGTTCTCTTCGTCCACTTCCTTCGCGCAATTCGCCAACTCTTTGGCACTAGGAGAGAAGCCCTAGTTTCTCTTACTCAAGAGGAAGAAGAAGAAAATGAGGAGATGTCTAATTTCCTCTTCTTTCTCTTCCCTTATATACTAAGTGGAAATTGAAGCAACTTCCATGAATAGGTGCTTAGGTGCTTACTTGCACTTATCTTAAATGGTTTCCATATCCCAATGTGATGCTTTACCACCACCTAATGGAATCTTAAATCAATACTAAACTAAGGGTCCTTTGTTTGAGTCTCGGCTTCGACCTCTTTTTACTCCCCAAAAGAAACTTTTATATTTCTTTTTATTTTGGAAAATTCTAGAACAATTTCGAGCGTTACACCTACCTCACTTAAGTGTTATATAACTCAGGTAGAAGAAACTAAACTCTGGCATATGAGATTAGGACATGCCAATCTAAATCTAATCTCCAAACTCAGCCAAAAAGGACTAGTCAATGGCATACAAAACTTAGGAATCTTGAAAATTTAATTTATGGTCCATGTCAACAGGGTAAACAGACCAAGTCTACCCACAAACTTACCCAGCCCGACGTGACCCAATCTGTACTTGAGCTCCTACATTTGAACCTATTTGACTCTCATGGAGCCTGTTGGATCGACTAAACACGATAGAGGGGGTGAATATCGTGAAAACGTTTCGGATAAGATTGAGAGAAATTACGCAGCGGAAATGAAAACAAACACACAAGAAGAACACAAGTACTTTTACTTGGTTCGGAGTCGCGGTTGGCTCCTACTCCAAGGCCCACGGTCCTTGACCGTTTACTGAGGGCAATTCTATAATGGTGCAAAGATTTACAAAGATTTTACAATAGTAGTGCAATAAAGAAAATTATACTCTTCGTTACCGACGCCCGGTGTGGATCGTAATTTGAAGCAGAGGGTCGTCGTCGGCGCTAGAATCTCGAGATCGGAGGTTTCCGGAGCAGAGCGCTTGAACGGAGAGTGTAGAGGCATTGGAAAAATTGATGTTCTGAAGCCTTGGGGTCGAGCCCCTTTTATAGTGCTCCTGGGGGAGCCCTGGACGCTGGGGGCGCCTGACACGTGCCTTCGGATCCGAGAAATCTCATCCATAGCTCGGTCAACGCTTATCCTTCCAGAATCGGCCTCAGAGCTGACGGGGGCACCCGGGACGTTGGGGGCGCCCCGGTTGACTTGGTCTGCTGGCTTCGTGGCTGAGTTTGCTTCGATCACAGTTTGGCTTGGACCTAGGGCGCCCGGGACAACCAGGGCGCCAGGGACCATCAGGGCGCTCAGGACCATCAGGGCACCTGGCCCAGTAAGCTTTCGAAGCGATTCTTGCTTAACTGCTCGTTTGGCTTTGACCTTGGGCGCCCGGGACCTCCCGGGCACCTAGCCCAGGTTCCTGCCCCTCTCCTTTGGGGCGTACTGAGCTACAGAAACGCACTCCTTCGGTTCCTGGATGTTAGTAATATAAGAGAAGTGTCCTAAGGCAATCGCCTTATGATTGTAATCATTTACTTTAATAAATGAATATTCACTATTTGAGTATACATGTTCGTGTATTTGATTGAGATCTTAAACTCATTTACTGAATGTCCGCAATACAATTCACAGCATAAGAGAATTTGTGATGAATTCACAACTAGTGATTATCTCTACATGTGCAATTGTGAAGTATTGAAATTGTCCCTAGTCGATGAATTGATAAATACGGACACTATCAATTCTGTGGAGACTAGCATGGGTTATTCTCTAATCAGCTGATTCTCACTGGCTAGTGACATTGGGATGTCCGGAGATAAACATGAATGCTAGTTAAGGGAACTAGTTCATTGGAGTGACTAGCTGTAAAACTTCATATGGTAATCTACATATAGATATGTCAATGAAGTTCTTACTGCAGCTTAAGTGCGATGTTCCTTTGACTTGCGGTGTTCAAGTCATCTTGGTCATGGAGACTTATACTTTGACATCTTAAGCAAGCATCTCTAAGGAGGTGTGGACCCAGGATGGTTGGGTATAAGCCGAAGTGCCCGAAGATGTTTGAACAGCCTACAAAGGATTCACCACTCCTTGCGAGGAGATGTATACCCAAGGCCTATCGTCGGATTATTACTCGAAGCCTCTGGCCAGAGCATCACATGTTCAGAGTATGAATCTCTCAGAAACATGAGAGTAACTAGAATCCGTAGGACGAGAAAAACATTGCTTGGGCTAGGTGTGACGTAGTCAACCTAGTGGGGACTAACACACATAGACCGTGTCCTGAACCAAGTGGGTATAAGATGGTGAAGGGAATGGGGCACGACTCATTATAGCTGCTGAAGGGTTTCAGAATTATTTCTGAGGTCAACCTTGATCTTTCGATTAATTGGGGATCATGATGTACTACTAGGTGTCACTCATGATCGTTCTATAATTGGTTAATTATAGACGGCCAACATAAATCGAAAGCCTATTTAGTCACACACACTACGAGTAATCTGAGGGATTTAAAACGGGTTGAAAATTAGATTTTCCGATCAAGAGAGATAAGTCGAATCTGAATTTTTCAGAGACGCATCGGAAGCATAAAATGGCTAAGTCTTTTGAAAACTTATTGGACGAATTAAATGAGTTTAATTCGTGAGGTCATGGCTTGGTTTGGCCGGCCAAAGAGGGTCCCCACCCTCTTTGTTTGGCCTGCCACAATAAAAAGGGAGAACCAAATTGTTTGGTTCAAATTATAAAATAAACCGCGCGTGGTTTGTTTTATGAAATTATGGATAAAAAAATTTGTATAAAGAAATTTATATAAAGAAATTTATATAAAGAGATTTATTTTCATGGAAATTAAAATAAACCTTGGATTGGTTTATTTTATTTTATAAAATCAATAATGGATTGATTTACCATGATAAAGAAATTTATATAAAGAAATTTATATAAAGAAATTTCTTTCCATAATAAAAGGGGAGACATGGTTGTTTTTATTATAAATAAAGTTATAATAAAACTTGGCATAACGGAATAATTCATAGAAAAATTTATAAGATAAATTTCTTATGAAAATTTATTCCGTTAAAAGGAGACTTGGCGATTAAGAGGCTACTATATAAAGGTACCAAGGCAAGGCTTGGAAATCAATCTAAGAGATCAAGGATTCTTGCCTAGCCTCTCTTCCTCTCCTTCTCTCCCTCTCCCTCCTCTAGTGGCGCCGGTCCTAGAGACCCTCCCTTTGGTTGCTGTGAGCTTCCTCCACCAAGAAGCTGTCGAAGAAGAAGAAGAAGCGGGCGCAACTCCTTCCTTCCTCCCGGAATCTTCATTCCGTTATTCGTTTGGTGGTTAGTTTTTCATCTCTCTCTTGGTATTCTTGTCGTGCCTTTGGAGAATCTAGTAGTTCTTGTCGGCACGAAACTCGTGGCTTTGCGAAGTCATCCCGAAGAAAACTCGGCGTGGACGCGAATAGAGGCGAAGCTTCCAAGGGACGCTACGGTTGGATCTCGTCCCTTTCTACGAGTTACGTGAGGTATTAAGTAAATTAGTTTACTTTCTGCAAAATTTTAAATGTATGATCATGTCTCTACAACATAAGGTTGCATGCTAGATACATGGTTAAAATAATTTGAGAAATTATTTATGCTAAACCTTCCGCTGCACGTAATTAAATTTTAAAATTACGAACCCGTATCCATGTCAACATGCACCTGGTCCCAACACTGCATTCAAGGTTAGTACCAACACAAACAAGGCAAGAATATACGTTAGATTTTACAGCCGTAGCTGTCTTGGTTCTGACTTCGGGTCTCCCAAATGGAACCCTAGGTCGAACCGACACCTACTGTTCCCTCTACAGGGGCCGCATCCTCACCTACTCCTCTCAGGAGAATTTACCTTTTGCCAACCGGCTCCTCCGGTTGGACTTTTGCCCAGCTTTACTCACCAGGTCTTTGTGCCCAATCTGCGACCAGGTCTTAGTGCCCACCTTCTGAGCAAGTCTTCAGTGCCCAGCCCCCGGCCAGGTCTTAGTGCCCAATTTCTCGAACCAGGTCTTCGGTGCCCAGCCCTCGGCCAAGTCTTAGTGCCCAATTCCTCGAACCAGGTCTTCGGTGCCCAGCCCTCGGCCAGGACTTAGTGTCCAGTCCACGACCAGAACTTATTGTCCAACCTTATGTCAGGACTTAGTTGCTCAGCCCGTGGTCATGACTTATTGCCTAGATCAACTAGGACTTTCCTGCACACTTGAGTAACTTTATTAGATCACAAATAGTACTTAACTTTGAATCCTTTGCCAATATCGAAACAAGGTTCAAGATGGTGCTTCCTGCACCAACAATCTCCCCCTTTTTGATTTATGGCAACACAATTCAAAGTTAAGTAAAAACTATAACTGATAAGAAAAGAAAGTAACAACCAATGAAGTATAACATCCAATCAATGAAGTATAACAGTTATGAACAGAATAAATGTAGATTTGAAAAGAAATCCTTTATAATACTTAACTTTGACCTTTCCTCCCTCTTTGACATATATCAAAAACATACATGAGCGAACAAGGTTTTTAATTTTTAAAAGTTTTGCAAACCAAAATTTTGTTAAAAAAACTTTTACTTACAAGGCTTTGCAAAAAGAATTTTTACATAGGCAAAATTTTGAAGCCACATTTCCCTAAAAAAATGTTCAAATTTGTTTTAAAAGAATTTGGACACTTAGAAGAATTTGCTTGGAAATACTTTGTGTATTTTGAAAAACAAAATCTTTAAAAAATTTCTAGGCAAGTTTTTCACCAACAAAAACTTTTCTTAGAAAAATTTGCCAAAATTTTCAAAAAGTTTTTGCTCAGACAAATTTGTTTACTAAGGAAAATTTTACTTAGGAAAAAACATGCACTTAAAAAATTTTAAACACTTAGAAATACTTAGAAAATTTTGGAACACTAGAAATACTTGAAAGCACTTGAAGTAGTTTAAAATTTTAACAGCACTTAGCACTTAAAAACAATTTGATGTACTTAGAAATTTTTGCTTTGCTTTTTGAAAAAGAGATAACAGTTAAATATAGAAAAATTCCTTTCTCTCTTTCTTGCTCTCCCCCTTGGCTATATATCAATAAAGAAATATATTTTGAAATAAGTTTTTTTAAAAAAAAATGTGTATCAGAGCCTATGAGTTTTGAAAACATAAAAATACTTAATATGACTCTTGAAGGCATTGCAAAAGGCTTTAAATTGCACCAACAAAACTCCACTTTGAAAAGTAAAAAAAATTTGTATTTGTAGGCAAGTCTTTGAGAAAATTCACGCACTTAGAACATTATTGCCTTGAAAAGTATTAGTACTTTTGAAAACATTATATTTTGAAAAATAGAAGTACTTTTGAAAGATATTATTTAAAAACAATTTTAATTTTAATTTGAAAATATAATACTTGACTCGGTTTCTTTTCCAGTCTGACACAATCTTAGGAAACCTTGTTAATTACAAAGACATTTCCCTAAGTGTCCTGGAAAATTTTCAAAGTCAAGTAAGTATTATTTTCATAAGTATTCTAGAAGGATTTTAAAAGTATTCCAAAGTAAAGTAAAATTTTGAAAGTGATGGTATATATATAAGCAAAATAATTTAAAAGGATATTATTTTGAAAGAAAAATTATTTATGTTTTCAAAAGATTTTAAGAGTGCAGTGCATGAAAACATATAATTTTGAAAGTGCTCAATAATTCTTTTAATTTGATCTCCCCCTAAACTTGACCCAGTCCTAGGAAGCTTGTTGACTACAAGTACTCTTCCTCTGATTTTTAAGGTTTGATTCAAATTATAAGAATTATCTAATAATTTTGAAAAATAATTGTCAAAAATAATTTCTTTCGATTTAGACTCCCCTAAATTTGACACTTCCTAGGAGTCTTTGTAGATCATGAAGTAGACTTCCTTTGTATCTTTAGGGTTTGTCAAAATCAAAAGGGAATCAAGCACAACTCTTAAAATGAATTTTGAAGTATTAATATTTCGAAAAACTAAGTATTGAAAGGACATATTTTGAAATGATAGCATAGTTTTCGAAAAACATGAGCGATAGTTTGAAAACATAGTGTTTTTAAACTTCTTCTTTTAATTTAAACTCTCCCTAAACCTGACACAGTCCTAGGAGGCTTGTTGACCACAAGTTAATCCTCCTCTGAGTCTTAGGGTTTGATTCAAATAGAAAGAACTTCAACAAAAAAATGCTAAGTTTAAAAAACTTTTGAAGACTATTTTGTTTTAATTATTTGAAAAGCAATTTCTTTATTTTCTCTCTCTTTTTGAAAATGGTAATGAATTGCAACAGGGAGATTCTATGTTTAAACTGATTTTGAACAATACTAGAGGGGACACAAGTACAGGAGAAATTTTGAAAAATACTTAAGTCAAAAAATTATATATATATATAAATATCAAAAGCTTGGGCTGTAGACATTTTTCTAAGTGAAAATGAAAAAGAGTTCTGAGTAAACCCCGAGCTGACTTTTTGCGAGATTTATTTTTGCAAAAAAATTGATTGTCCAAAGGAATTTCTTTGTATAGAAATGTTTGCAAAAATTAAGTAATTCTTAGGTAGATGAGCAAAAGAAACCTAAGGTGAGCAATTTTAAGAATACTGATCTGAAACATTAAATCTTAGTTCAAGAAGTTAAAATGATTTTTGAGGATTTTGAAATTAATTAGAAATTTAACTTTGAATTTTAATATTTGTTAAGTTGAATTTTGAAAATAATTAAGTTGAATTTTTTAGAATAATTAAGTTAAATTTTTAAAGTTGTTCAATTGAATTGAATTTGAAAGTTGTTCAGTTGAATTGAATTAGAATTTTAAAAGTATTTATTAAAGTTTAAATTCTGAAATTTGAAATCGATTCAGTTTGTAAGGTTGGTTGGGTTGGACTTAACTTTTAGGTCCTAAGCATCTCACCCATTTCTAAGTGACAAAAGAGGATATCCTTAACTGTTTTGTGAGATGCATTAATTTTTATCTTCGAATTAGTGTTAAATCTAAGATTTACTTAAAATTTGTGTTAGATTCAAATCTGACAATAGTAAAGTGAATTTGATTTTCTATAATTGGCTTCCAGGTCTTGGCGAGGGACTGGGCCTTCTTTGGCCATAGCCTTATTGGATCATCAACCCTTTCCTTGACAAAGCCATTTACAGAAAATTCATCTTCAAGTTACTTCTTGAAAGATTTTGGTCTAACTAGCTTGGGTCTTGGATCGGTAGCTTCGGCTAGTTCCACCAGACTAAACAGACCAAGTAGTGTATACTTAACCTTATTAGAAAGGCTTCCCTAACGTACTATCATCTCACCTCCACCCAATACTATGTTGTTCAAATTTTAATTAAACCGTTTGTCCTTAAACTATCTAATTCTAAAGCCAAGCATAAAAAGCTAAGTAAAATTATAATGAGGGGAAATTTCTGGATTTCTAAGTTTGCAAGATTATTAATTAGTTGTTCTTGTATATCAATTTTAATTTTCAAAGTCTCATTTTCTTGTCTTAACATTTTGAATTTTGAATTTATTAATATACATGATTTCATTAAGTTATTTAAGCATGCATCCATATCTAAATTTGACTGAGGGAGATTAAGTAAACTATCTACATTCATGGTAAAAAGTGGATTTTCATATAAATTGAAGTTACCCATCTTGGTAGGTTGTCCTGGATCTTTGGCTCTTCTATCTTTGCATTCATCTTTGTAATGCCCAAACTCCTGGCACATGAAGCATTGGATGCGACTTTTGTCCTTTCGTGCTTTTGGAACTGGTTCCTTTGTCGCCATTGATGGTGTCGTTCGTATCTTACGAGTAGGACACTTACTTTTGTAATGCCCTCTCTCCCTGCATGTGTAACAAATTACATGATTTTTCAAATTTGAATTTATAATTTTACCTTTTGATTCCTTATTGGGAATCTCCCCCTTGATTCTTGTCGTCTTGGATCTAGACTCATCTTTTGATTTCGTGTCTGAGTCGGACTCGAGTACTGGTTGAGGCTCCTTCTTTGGTGGTTCTTTTGGAGTTTTCCCTGTAATAGAATTTACACCTTCCTCGACCATTACAGTATCTATTTGATTATTTAATTCTAATTTTGAAAAGAATTTGAAATCGGTTACCATCTCAGTCAATTCGTCGTCTGATTCTGGTTCAATTTTGACTTTGGATTCAGGTTCAGACTCTGACTCGGCTGTCTGTGCTTGGACCGAGAGTGCAAGATAACTTACCTAATCTTCTTCTTCATCTGAGATCTCTTGATGAAGGTTGATCAATTTTTCCCAAATCTCTCTAGCACATCTGAATGGACCTACTGGTTCGAGTTGCTTCTTGGTTAGGCCACATTGTAGGATTGCAGTTGCCCTCGCATCGGTCTCGATTTGGTTGAGGGTTTGTTCATCCAGTTTGTCCCACTCGATTGATAACTCATCTTCTACGGGAAAAGAGAATCCCGTTTGGATGATCCGTCATAAGTCCATGTGGGCCTTCAGAAGGGACTTCATTTTACTTCTCCAAAAATTGAAGTTTTCGCCGGAGAATAGCGGTGGACGGGCACTGTTCCACTCTTGGTTGGCCATTAAGTTTAAACCTCGCACACAAAAAGAAAAAATAGAAATGTACCAAGACTTGATCTTGGATTAGTAGTGCGGGAGAAGGGAAAAAAATAACCCAAAATAAATATTGCATGAATTTCGAGGCGGAATAATAAAAAATAATAATAAAAAGTTTTGACAAATTTTTGAAAATGTTGGCTTTATCAATTCTGATTAATGATAAAAATGTAATACTTCAATGTTTTGAAGAAATTTTGCTCGAATTAAGGTAGCACGAATTTCGAGAGAAATAATATTAAAATAATAGAAAAAAAATTATGACAAATTTTTAAAGATTGATCGTTTTATCAATTCTGACTTATGGTGAAAAAATAAGAATTCAAAATTGAAATAAAAAGCGAAAAAGATCGAGTGGTGTTGCACCAACCTCGATTAACGAAAAAGAAAAGAAATAAAATGAAAAATTTTCGTAAATCCGAAAAAAACTCCCAAATTGGTGGTTGCACCAAATTTGAGCTACCCCGCTCTGATACCACTTGTTGGATTGAGTAAACACAATAGAGGGGGGGTGAATATCGTGAAAACGTTTCGGATAAGATTGAGAGAAATTACGCAGCGGAAATCAAAACAAACACACAAGAAGAACACAAGTACTTTTACTTGGTTCGGAGTCGCGGTTGGCTCCTACTCCAAAGCCCACGGTCCTTGACCGTTTACTGTGGGCAATTATATAATGGCGTAAAGAATTACAAAGATTTGTACAATAGTAGTGCAGTAAAAAGAACAAGTATACCCTTCATTACCGACGCCCGTTGTGGATCGTAATTTGAAGCAGAGGGTCGTCGGTGGCGCTAGAATCTCGAGATCGGAGGTTTCCGGAGCAGAGCGCTTGAATGGAGAGCGTAGTGGCGTTGGAAAAATTGATGTTCTGAAGCCTTGGGGTTGAGCCCCTTTTATAATGCTCCTGGGGGCGCCCTGGACGTTGGGGGCGCCTGACACGTGCCTTCGGATCCGAGAAATCTCATCCGTAGCTTGGTCAACGCTTATCCCTCCAGAATCGGCCTCGGAGCTGACGGGGGCGCCCGGGACATTGGGGGCACCCCGGTTGACTTGGTATGCTGGCTTCGTGGCTGAGTTTGCTTCGATCACAGTTTGGCTTGGACCTAGGGCGCCCGGGACAACCAGGGTGCCCAGGACCATCAGGGCGCTCGGGACCATCAGGGCGCCTGGCCCAGTATGCTTTCGAAGTGATTCTTGCTTAACTGATCGTTTGGCTTTGACTCCCGGGCGCCTAGCCCAGGTTCCTGCCCCTCTCCTTTGGGGTGTTCTGAGCTGCAAAAGCATACTCCTTCGGTCCCTGCATTCAAGGTTAGTACCAACACAATCAAGGCAAGAATATACGTTACAGTTGAGAATCACCTCAAAATTTTGGAGACAACAATATGTAAGAGCATCACCTCTTAAATCAAATAAGGAAATTATCGTTTGAGAATCACCTCAAAATTTCCAAGATTTGATTACATATTTTATTTATAGATTTATTAATTTCAACAAATTATTTTCTTTGGGTGGCTCCCCGAGGCTCAGATACCCAAAAAAAGGAATTTGTTGTAAATCTAATTTGGTCCGCTCCCCGAGACGTAACCAAATTAAACATGACAATTTTATTCAAAATAGGAAATTAAATTACAACAACTAACTTTAAATTGGACGGCTCCCCGAGGCTCAATCCAAAATAAAGAATTTTGTTCATAATTTAAAACCAATTCGAATTTAATTGTCAATTAATAATCCATAAATTTGTCTAAACTTTCTTGAAAGAAAGTGCTCAAAATTGCGAGATTTCATAATAGGTTTTCAGAATAATTGTAAGTTTCTGGTACAAAGAAAACTTACATATTTCCAAAATTGGAAAATTTCCAAAATAGAAAATTTCCAAAATTGGAAAGTTTCCAAAAATGGGAAGTTTTCACAATTATCATAAAATTTCAGAAACTAGGATATTTCAAAAGTTTGCGAAATTTCATGTGGATTTCCAAACTTTGAAATTCCTAAATCTAAAATTTATCATAATTGGAAAGTTTCCATAATTGGAAAATTTTCCAAAATTGAGATCATGACAAAGTTTTCCGCAAAACAATTATATGATTATGTCGAACACTAACCGGCTCTGATACCACTGTTGGGACCGGGTGCATGTTGACATGGATACGGGTTCGTAATTTTAAAATTTAATTACGTGCAGCGGAAGGTTTAGCATAAATAATTTCTTAAATTATTTTAACCACGTATCTAGTATGCAACCTTAAGTTGTGGAGACATGATCATACATTTAAAATTTTTGCAGAAAGTAAACTAATTTACTTAATACCTCGTGTAACTCGTAGAAAGGGATGAGATCCAACCGTAGCGTCCCTTGGAAGCTCCGCCTCTATTCACGTCCACGCCGAGTTCTCTTCGGGATGACTTCGCAAAGCCACGAGTTTCGTGCCGACAAGAACTACTAGATTCTCCAAAGGCACGACAAGAATATCAAGAGAGAGAGATGGAAACTAACCACCAAGTAACGGAATCAAGATTCCGGGAAGGAAGGAGTTGCGACCCGCTTCTTATTCTTCTTCGGCAGCTTCTTGGTGGATGTGGCTCACGGCAACTAGAAGGGGCGCCGGCCCTAGAAGAGGGAGTGGGCGCCAGCCCTAGAGGAGGTAGAGGGCACCGGCCCTAGAGGAGGTAGAGGGAGAGAATGAGAGAGAGAGGGCTTGCTTCTTAATCTCTTGATCTCAATTCAAGTCTTGCCTTGGTTCCTTTATATAGTAGCCTCTTCATCGCCAATTCTCCCTTCTAACGGAATAAATTTTCATAAGAAATTTATCTTATAAATTTTCCTATGAATTATTCCGTTATACCAAGTTTTATTATAACTAAGTTTATAATAAAAACAAACACATCTCCCCATTTATTATGGAATAAATTTTCACAAGAAATTTATTATATAAATTTTTCTTATCATGGAAAAATCAATTCCTAATTAATTTTATAAAATAAAATAAATCAATCCAATGTTTATTTTATTTTCCATGAAAATAAATCTCTTTATATAAATCTCTTTATATAAATTTCTTTATATAAATTTCTTTATCCATAATTTTATAAAACAAATCGCGTTTGATTTATTTTATAATTTAAACCAAATAATTTGGTTTCCCTCCTCATTGTGGCCGGCCAAACCAAAGAGGGTGGGGACCCTCTTTGGCCGGCCAAACCAAGCCGTCTCCTTGCGAATTAAACACATTTAATTCGTCCAATAAGCCTTTAAAAGACTTAGCCATTTTAAGCTTCCAGTGCACCTCTGATAAATTCAGATTCGACTTATTTCTCTTGATCGAAAAATCTAATTTTCAACTCATTTTAAATCCCTCGGATTACTCGTAGTGCGTGTGACTAAATAGGCTTTCGATTTATGTTGGTCGTCTATAATTAACCAATTATAGAACGATCATGAGTGGCACCTAGTAGTACATCATGATCCCCAATTAATCGAAAGATCAACGGTTGACCTCAAAAATAATCCTGAAACCCTTCAGCAGCTATAATGAGTTGTGCCCCATTCCCTTCACCATCTTATACCCACTTGGTTCAGGACACGGTCTATGTGTGTCAGTCCCCACTAGGCTGACTACCTCACACCTAGCCCAAGTAATGTCTTTCTCGTCCAACGGATTCTAATTACTCTCATGTTTCCTAGAGGATTCATACTCGAAACATGTTGTGCTCTGGCCAGAGGCTTCGAGTAACAATCCGACGATAGGCCTTGGGTATACATCTCCTCGCAAGGAGTGGTGAATCCTTTGTAGGCTGTTCAAACATCTTCGGGCATTTCGGCTTATACCCAACCATCCTGGGTCCACACCTCCTTAGAGATGCTTGCTTAAGATGTCAAAGTATAAGTCTCCGTGACCAAGATGACTTGAACACCGCAAGTCAAAGGAACATCGCACTTAAGCTGCAGTAAGAACTTTCATTGACATATCTATATGTAGATTACCATATGAAGTTTTACAGCTAGTCACTCCAATGAACTAGTTCCCTTAACTAGCATCCATGTTTATCTCCGGACATCCCAATGTCACCAGCCAGTGAGAATCAGCTGATTAGAGAATAACCCATGCTAGTCTCAACAGAATTGACAGTGTCTATATTTATCAATTCATCGACTAGGGACAATTTCAATACTTCACAATTGCACATATAGAGATAATCACTAGTTGTGAATTCATCACAAATTCTCTCATGCTGTAAATTGTATTGCGGACATTCAGTAAATGAGTCTAAGATCTCAATCAAATACATGAACATGTATACTCAAATAGTGAATATTCTTTTATTAAAGTAAATGATTACAATCATAAGGTGATTGCCTTAGGACACTTCTCTCATAATACTAACAAACTCCCACTTGGCCTAATGCCAATCGCTACGGTATCCAATACCACAGGCTCTAACATGACCCTCATACTTGCTCTGAGGCAAGGCCTTAGTTAAAGGATCCGCTAAATTCCTTTCAGTGGGAATTTTCTCAATTTGTATATCATTCCTACTTATAATCTCTCTGATCAAATAATAGCGGCGAAGCACGTGTTTGGATCGCTGATGAGACCTTGGTTCCTTTGCTTGTGCAATAGCTCCATTGTTGTCGCAGTAAACCGGTATTGCTTCATCAATGGTTGGAACCACACCAAGTTCCGAGACAAACTTCTTGATCCAGACTGCTTCTTTTGCTGCTTCCGAAGCCGCTATATATTCCGCTTCCGTGGTAGAATCCGCTACAGTGTCTTGCTTGGAACTCTTCCAACTTATTGCGCCTCCATTCAAAGTAAATACGTATCCATACTGAGATTTGGAGTCATCCTTATCTGTCTGGAAACTGGCATCTGAATACCCACGTATTACCATATCTCCTTCTCCATATATTAGGAACACATCCTTAGTTCTTCTTAAGTACTTAAGGATTGTTTTGACAGCCGTCCAATGATCCATTCCTGGATCAGATTGGTATCTGCTCGTGACACTCAGAGCATACGATACATCGGGCCTAGTACATAACATAGCATACATGATAGATCCTATCGCGGATGCATAAGGAATCTTATTCATGCAAATCCTCTCGTCTTCTGTGCGCGGACACATAGACTTTGAAAGGTTGATCCCATGCCTGATGGGAAGGTAACCTTTCTTGGATTCCGACATGCTAAACCTTTTTAGCACTCGGTCTATATATGTAGACTGCGAAAGACCAAGCAACCGTTTTGATCTATCTCTATAGATTCTAATCCCAAGGATATAGGTTGCTTCTCCCAGGCCTTTCATGGAGAAAGTTTTGGACAACCAAATTTTAACCGACTGTAAGACTGATATATCGTTTCCTATAAGTAATATGTCATCGACATATAACAATACGACTGCACTCCCACTAACCTTCTTGTACACACAAGGTTCGTTTGGATTTTGTGAGAAATCAAACTCTTTTATTGTCTCATCAAAACGGATGTTCCAGCTCCTGGATGCTTGCTTCAGTCCATATATGGATCGTCAAAGTTTGCATATTTTGGTTTTATCAACCGATGTGAAACCTTCAGGTTGTATCATGTATACATCCTCAAGCAGGTTTCCATTAAGGAAAGTTGTTTTCACATCCATTTTCCATATCTCATAATCATAATGAGCTGCTATGGCTAGGAGCATCCGAATGGATTTAAGCATAGCTACTGGCGAATAGGTTTCGTCATAATCAATTCCTTGTTTCTGACGATATCCTTTTGCCACTAATCTAGCCTTAAAGGTAACAACATTACCTTCCATGTCGGTTTTCTTCTTGAAAACCCACTTGCACCCTATGAGCTTAATCCCTTCAGGTGGGTTAACCAAGTCCCATACTTGATTTTCGTACATGGAATCCATTTCCGATTTCATGGCTTCAAGCCATTTGTCCCTTTCTGAACTTTTCAGAACATCTTCATAACTGATAGGTTCGTCGTCGTTCGATTCACTTATGAGAAATCCGTATCTCTCTGGAATATTGCGTGTCCTATCAGACCTACGAAGAGGTGGTGTTGTTTTAGGTTCAACTGATAGCTCATCATTATGAGTTATTGGTTGTAGGTCTAGACTAGGTGTCTCTGTAATGTCTATTGGAGTTTCTTGAACTTCATCAAGTTCTATGCCACTCCCACTGTTTTCTTGTAAAAGAAATTCTTTTTCCAGAAATACAGCATGCCTTGAAACAAACACCTTTTGTTCCAAGGGATGATAGAATTGGTAACCCTTTGTTTCCTTAGGGTATCCAATAAATAGACATTTATCAGACTTAGCATCCAATTTGTCTGATACAGTCCGCTTCACATAAGCAGGACAACCTCATATCTTAAGGTTAGTTAAGTGAGGTTTCTTACTATTCCACGTCTCATATGGAGTAGTAGAGACTACCTTGGTCGGGACTCTGTTTAGCAAGTAAACAGCTGTCTTAAGTGCATAGCCCCAAAAGGATTTTGGAAGAGTTGCATGATTCATCATGGATCTAACCATGTCCATCAAGGTTCGGTTACGCCTCTCAGATACACTATTATGCTGTGGTGTATACGGCGGAGTCCATTGAGACAATATCCCATTGTCCCTAAGATAATCTTGAAACTCTTGACTCAAGTATTCACCACCCCGATCGGATCGAAGTATCTTAATACTTTTGCCAAGCTGTTTCTCTACTTCATTTCTGAACTCTTTGAATTTCTCAAAAGCTTCAGATTTGTGTTTCATCAAGAACACATACCCGAATCGTGAGTGATCATCGATAAAGGTGATGAAGTAGCTATAGCCTCCTTGTGCAAGAGTTGACATTGGTCCACATACATCAGTATGTATTAGACCAAGCAATTCTCCCACTGGATTACCTTTTCCGGAAAAGGGTAATTTGGCCATCTTGCCTTTTAAGCATGATTCGCATGTATCAAATGAACCGGGTTCAAATGATTCCAAATTCCACATCGGTGTAATTTGGTCATGCGTTTCTTACTTACATGGCCAAGACGACAATGCCACGTATAGGAGTCTATTCGATTATCTATTCAAGCACGTTTGTTGCTAACTTCGATATTGAAAACGTCACCGGATAAATCTAACGTGTAGATACCATTGCACAAAGTTCCGGTCCCATAAAGAACACCATTTAAAGTTATGTAACAACAATTGTTACTAAAAGTTAAATGATAACCCTTTTCATTCAAACATGAAATAGATACAATGTTCTTTATTAACGAAGGAACAAAATAACAATTATCCAATTCTAAGACACGTCCAGTAGGGAGCTTTAGCAAATATGTTCCGATGGCAACAGCAGCAATCTTTGCTCCATTTCCAACTCGCAGATTCGTTTCTCCCTTGACGAGTCTTCTTCTATTCCTTAGCCCCTGTATGTCATTACATATATGTGAGCTACACCCAGTATCAAGTACCCAGGTATCTGAGGAAATAGAGTGACATTCAATAATGAAGATACCTGAAGAGGATGGGGCATCGGATGCCTTCTTCTTCAAAGACTCAAGATAAACCTTGCAGTTTCTTCGCCAGTGACCCTCCTTGCCACAATGATGGCAAGTGCCTTTTGGTGTATTTTTAGTCTTTTTGGCCTTTTTCTTCTTTCCTTTATTCTGTTCTTTGGCCTTCCTCTTAGAACCTTTCTTCGAGGAACCAACTAACAGTACCGTCTTCTGATGTTGCTTTACAGAAGGCTCTATAGTCTTCAGCAGGTTGAGTAACTCAGGAATGGTAGTCTCCAGCTTGTTCATCCGATAGTTCATCACAAATTGTGAATAACTTTTGGGCAAACAATACAGAATTAAGTCAATACTTAGTTCATGATCCATTGCAAAACCGAGTGTGCTCAGTCGCTCAATGTACCCCAACATCTTTAACACAAACTGTGAGGCAGAAGTGCCTTCCTGCATCCTAGAGGTGAAGAGGAGTCTGGAGACTTCGAACCTTTCGGATCTCGCCTGCTCTTCAAATAACTCATGAAGATGGAAGATGATGGTATAAGCATCCATATGCTCATGCTGCTATTGCAGCTCAGGTACCATAGAGGCTAGCATGATGCAACTCGCAAGTTTAGAATCGGTCACATGTTTCTGATAGGCCACTAACTGGTCTGGAGTTGAATCTTCTGGAGGACGGTTGGGAAGCTGATCTTCAAGGACATAAGCAAGCTTCTCTGCCTTGAGGACTATCCTCAGGTTTCTAAGCCAGTCCATGAAGTTTGGCCCAGTCAGTTTATTGGTGTCCAAAATGGAACGCAAATTCAGAGAAGACATGATCGAGTGATTATCCTAGAAATACAAATTGAGCTTATGTGAGAAGAATGATAAAGAATGCATCAACATACATTAATTAAATCCTATTTATTTTTCGAATTGAATAACCCTTTTTATCAATTCGGGAGATCGTAGGAACACCTCCAAATAGGTTGATATCCAACCATATATAAGAACAACCATGGCTGTGGCCATCAAGTTATTCTTAGCTATGAAGGTAGGTAATTATACTGATTACATATCACATATATGTAACTATCACTTTATGCTATCAACTAATTGAATGTTTGCATTGGGTTGTTAACTCATTAACAAGTATGCAACAATATACATAGCACCCAACTGCACCTCTCTTTACATCGACATTACTGTGGCACAACAAATCGATGCTCCAAGCTTAAGGCTGACCCATTAATCAAGAAATAGTTTTAATATGGTTAGAGTTCATTCAACCTTTAGTCAGGCTTGGATGTGTCCAACAACCAAAACTAAGGATTGACCTCTGACTCCAACTATATTAATCATAAACTAATTCCATGGTTTGAACATGTTGAGGTTCAAGCCGGGCATGGATGTGTCCATCAACCCAAACGAGAAACAAAACTCCGGTTCTAACCATATTAATGGAAGGTGTTGGCCTTAATATTTTGTAAGGGGTTTTGGGTCTCATCCTTTCTTTTCTAAGCACATTCATGACATATAATTATGTCATGTACTAACGATTTCCTTAATAAAGTATGTATGTGACTTAATTTATCAAGTCTCATTAATTGAATTAGGAACCGGATTTCCTAATTCTAATTTCATACTTATTCAAGGAATGTTTTTGGGAAACAATTTCCTAAATTGTCATAATCAATTTCGGAAATAATATGTTTAAGACTTTGATTTCTCTAAATCCAATCTTATTAAATTAAGAGACAGATTCCCTTAATTCAACCACATATTATTTTAATGAAAATCTTATTTAAGAAACTCTATAGGAAACCATTTTCTTAATTAATTTTGGAGACAANGGAGCCATTATATATCTGCTTCTCGGATTATAGCCTGGATGATATCCATAATATTCTCATGAGAAACCAAGTCAATCCAAAGCTATATTCTTGTTTCCTGAGGTAAGTTGTTCATTCCCAATTAGGAAAAATTTTTGGTTCAACTTTTCTTCATTCAAGGTGTATTAATTTCAATATCGATTCTCTGTGAACAGTGTAGTCTTGAAGCCATTTTCTAGGATTACTAGGCGAATTGATGAACTAGCAATCACGTTCAAGCCATTGTTTAAGAAATATTGTGAAGCATTAACTGATCCGAGATTGATTCCCGATGAGGCCACGAAGAGAAGATTGTTTGATTATCTGCAGCCACACTTGAATATTTCAATGAATGAGATATTCAACGTTCCCTCGTGGTCATCTAGTGCAATTGACAAAGAAAGAAGTATTAATCAGAGAGTAAAATTAAGGAACCTATCCAGAGACGAGGCCTCTGGTGAATTGGATATTCATATGTCACTCTCTGCTAAATACCTCCTTATTTCTGCTTTTCTTGCTTCAAGGAATCCCGCTACCCTGGACGGAGCATTGTTTGACTCTACTGGAGGTTCCGACAACCGTAAACGAAAAAGAAAGTAAGTGTATAATTTGTCTTGGTATTAGGCATCATGTCTTTCTCAACTAGCTTCTCTAAATCTTGCTACTAAGTTTGTACCTTTACTATTCTTTGTGGATCTTTAGGAGCTTCCAGACATCCATGGATAAACAAGATAATTCGGCTGAAGAAATCCTCATAAAGGGACCTGGAACTTTCCCATTAGAGAGATTGTTAGTCATATTTCAGTGCATCACTTCAACGGTGGAATATGAGACAGAGGAAGTTCAGCTTGAAATTGGAGAACCAACAGAAGGTTCACATGCTCATCTGATGTCTGATGTTCTATTACAGTTGTCTACTCTCTGCAATGCTAATTTTATATGCAAAAGCAATAGTTGTCCTTTAGAAGGTTCAACACGGTACCGATCTATGATCGACGAAGATATGGCTTTCAAGGTAGGGAACCTAAGCCCTAAGCTAGTCATTAATTTCTATTTTTATGGATATAATTAGTTTCCATTAACAAATTGTACTTGTGCTTAATTTTTCTAAATGCCTTGTAGGTTGCTAGGAAAGTAAACTTTCCCTTGTCAAAGTACATCTATAGAAGATAACATCTGTATTTAATATTTATGTGTTCTCGGAGAGAAGTTTTGGAACCTCATCGAATGCAGATGCAGAGGTAAGCAGGATTTTTTGTGTTGATAAAGGTTAGTAAACATTAATACGCTGATGTTTTGCCTCTGGAATCAACTGCAGTTGAAAGCCAAGAAAAAACATGTTTAGACGAGTTAGTCGGATGAATGAATGGGAAAAAAACATACTTAGAAAGGCCTGCTTATAATGTGTTTGACATGCTTCATGGCAGTAATCATATTTAGACCAAGTTGACGGTTGAAGGTCTTCATCATTTTACTGCATAACACGCCCGCCCTTCTAATCATTTTCTCATCATCATCGTCAAACCATGTTTACCCTCACCTATGTAATGCTATATGAGTATCGATGAGTTGATCACCATTCTTCAGTTGTAAAGTTTTTTTCTCTATGATTGCCAACGTGGCATTAATTTGATCAGCCCAAATAGATTATAAGTTCTCAAGTGTGCTGTAGGTTCTCTAGTAGATATTGTGCACTTGTATCATCTTTCTATTAAAGCAAGTAATATTCATCTCGAATGTTTGGAAGATATAGGATGTGATTCAAAGAAACAAAATTGCGAACCATTTCTTTTCTGATTTATTCATGCTCTTTTTATTGGGAACTGATTGACAGATATTATGGGCATCCACGTGTCCTAGTGGAGTCAACAGTCATTTTGACCTGTAGGGCAAAGTCAAATCCGTCAAACTTGCTTGAGCTATAATCAAGCCTACTCAAGGGTGAGTCTAGCGTAAATTGGGTTCACTCAACCCGTGGAGCCCAAAATGCTCAGGCCCCCTGGACCCCAAAATGTTCAGACCCTGACAAGGCAAATTAACTTCCAAACCAAGGTTAAGGTGGTCGCCGAGCTAACTTTGGCTCAGCAATCTCACTTGGGGAACTTAGCTTGAGCTGACCTGTTAGTGTCCTCCTTAGCTCGGCCAAGCTAGGCTAGACTTCCTCACCTCTGCTAGCGCCTAACTCGGCTCTACCATCTCAGATCCCTTCCAGCTCCGCAAACTTTCTCCTCAACTCGGTCACGCTAGACCTTTTTTGCTTTGCTGGTGTCCTCGACTTGGCCACGCTAGATCCCTTCTAGCTTCGCTAACATCTTCCTCGTCCCGGTTCACGCGAGACTTCTCTCGCTCTACTAATATCCTCCTTGGCTTGACCAGGCCAGACCTCCCCAACTCTGCTAGATCCCTTCAACTTGAGTCATGCTAGATGCCTTTAGAGGTAGCCATCATCCTCCCTCGTATCTTTTTTAAAAAGATTAACTAGGTTGAATAATGTCGAACTTGAAACGATCGGCTTGGTTTAATAAAAATTTCTATCGGCTGCCACGGTAAATTGGGAAATGCTTGCAACGAGCCGTCTATAAGCCCAACATCCCACAGTTGTGCGTTTTATTTAGAGAAAAAATTCTTATAAAATTCATCATAGTTAGGGATCGAATCGCGGATGTTTGGAAGACAAGTAGTCGCTCTTTCACTGCACCATAGCCATCGGGGGGTCCTTCCCACTTTTTAATTCATGGAGAACGTGTATTGTGATAAACAACAGACGTGGATCAATTGAGGATAAGGATAAGGTACGTGGGTCTTGTGGTTACGATATGACTTGAATGTGGGATTAATGCTTCCACCCTAGGAGGTAGTATAAGAGGTATCCCACTTTCGTGGGTGCAGATACGCACATATACAGTTCATCTAACTTATTTAATTTTCCATCAATGGACTAATTTGAGCGTCAAAGTAATTACGTCGAAGTCTGCTTCTTCAAGTTCGCAGTTTGACCCTCTTCTTCCCGATCGTGGTACACCCTCCGTGGCTCAGTCATCCACAGTGTCTGATTGTAACGTGAACCATTTCTATCTGAAAGGGGTAAGCTTATGATGTGTTTATTTAAAGGGTTGGAATAGACAGTCAATGAAATACATTAAGTGAAGAAAGTGATTGTATTGTTTTATTGTGTTCCATCTTATTTGTCGATGACAACAGACGAAGAGACATTCTCATTTAGTTGCGATTGTAAGATGCATAAATTTAGTTTTAAGTTTTGTTAGAGCCGAAGTAAAATTAGAAGATCAATGAAATTTATAAGACATTATTCCTCCTATATAATATGAAACACCGATAATGTTTTCTACTAAGTATTTATTTTTATTTCTGTCCAAACAAGCACAATATTAGTGAAAGAACTAAACTCGATTATTTGTTCAATGAATTTATCAAAGTCGTTTCCTGATATCCAATTTACCCGCATGCTCCAGCGTTCTCTTTTTTTCCCCGCTAATATTTTTAGCACTTTTTTTTCTTTTCTGTATTTGAGTAAATCTAAGCATTTTGTTTATAAACAATAAATATTTTATTTTACACTAATGTCAATAAATTGACAATAAATAATTGTCTTTGTTTCATTTTTTCAATTTGTTGGAAAACACAAAAAATTCAAGTACCAAACACAAATTGCTACTATTTTATTTGATATTTTTTGCTCATGAAAAGAACGAACGAATATCATCAGCCAAGGTAACCGTAGTAGCCAACAAAATCGATAAACCAAAGTGAGCGTTGGTGTGCTACCTTTGCAAGGAAAAGAATTATAGAGCATACTGCATTGCACATGTAACAAAATGTGAAACTGTCAGGGCCTCTCACGCGACGGCCCATGTCGTTGGAAGGAGATTCATAGAATAGATATTAAGATTACGTTTGATAAGGGATAATCAATTTTGTAATGTAATTAGGATTACATTACAAATTGATTATTTTGTTTAGTACAGTTTTAAAACTGTAATATAATATAATTTGTATTACAAAAGTTAGTAAAAATTTTATAATTTGGATTATAATACCAACAATATGTAATTTAGATTACATTACAAGCTCTATTACATAACAAACTGGATTATATTATTGCTAATCAAACGTAATCTAAGTGCATGACGGATGAACATAGACAAGACAATGCGTTCATCAGGATTCGAACCTTGTCCACTACAGATAAACTATCATGCACTCATTATCTATGTCAAGTCCTATAGGCAAATGATATAGTTGTCCATCTGTATAGAGCTGTCCAAATGTGTCGACTCGCCTGACTTTGTTTGACACAACTTATGCTTAACATGATCCAATCCTAGATGAGCTGAGTCATTCTCAGCGCGGCATGATGCATAAGCTTAAGTAGGACAAGTCTATGTGCCATCAGGTGTATGAAAATAAAGAGTGCAGATGTGTGAAAACCCCCATACTGTCTGGCCAGGGGACACAACTTAGGCTATGCTCAACATAACCCCAACCCTAAGTGCGTTGGGGTAATGCTCAAGACAACAAGGAGTTCATCTTCTAGTTGACAAACCAAATCATGCTCAATACAACATAGGACAACTAGCCTATGCTCATATTTAGCTTGGGTAGTGGTTGTCTCAAGTCATGCTTGACATGATTCAAGTGAAACCACTAGCATAACCTAATGAAAACCAGGTTAATCCAAGCTATTCCTGCTAGTTCGATACCAACCAAAGGCAAAAGCACGAACTCACGGGAACTAGGCCGATCTAAGTTCAACACCTCCGCCTCCGCCTCCATCGTACTATTGGATATTTTAAATTATTGAAATGATTTAAAGGAACAGGTTGCTGCCTTTGGGAAAAATTGTAACATTTGGGAAAAAGTTGTGACATTTGGAAAAAGCCACAACTTTTTGGGGAAAATCGTAACTTTTAGCCAATTCAATATCATGATTGTTTATAAAAGGGCTAAGTTGGATGGAAACAAACACACACGCTTACTCTTCTTTCTCTTATTTTCTGAATTGTCTTACTCAGTGCAAAGTAATGGCAATTAGCTTCATCTAATTCTATAAGATATTTAATCTTTGCGTTGCACAATTTATAACCAAATAAAGTCTTAAAGATAGTATTTGAAACACGATTTGGAAATCAAGATTGGTTTTATTTTTGAGCACTAGCCTTGCAATTTCTCCCACAATCTTAAAGGCTTTATATGCTACCACCTAAAATGGCTAGTGTTGTGAAAGACCTAACATCTAGTATAGTTAAGCTTGACAGGTTTGATAGCCCCCACAGGCATAACACGATTGGTAATGGCTCAATTAGGTGATCTCTCACTTTCCGGGTTCGATTCCTCCCTGGTAGAGTGTGCAGTATGTTGACGGAAGAAATCGTCACAGGCTGCTGCATGGTCGGGCCATCGGGTACCGATATCATCAATGGTGAAGTCGCCACGTGTTTCCGTCCCGTGATTTACCCTCGTTGACCGGTGGGGACTCTCGTTGAAGGTTGTGGGGCAGGGCCGGTCAGCTAAGCGGATTAGTCGGGCGTAAGCCTGGATACCCCTTGTAAATCAAAAAAAAATTGACAGGTTTGATGGCGACAACTTCATCCGTTGGAAAAAAAAGGTGTTGGGGCAATCAACCCAAGGGTGATCAAGTAGATCATGGGTTTTGATATGTGTGTTAATATGATTAAGTTAGGATTTCATGTTGATCTAATATGTGTATGTGAGTGTGCAGGTTTGCAGGATACACATAGACGTAGTTGGACATCTTCGGGGCCGGTGAAGGATGACATGGGAGACAAGTCGAGGGCTTGCATGCATCCGAGGGACCGTGGACAAAGCAAGGATGATGAGCCAAGAGAAGCGGACTTTGAGGCATACATGAAGGATGACATGGGAGACGAGCCGTGGGCTTGCGTGCATCCGAGGGACGAGAGCCAAAGTCGAAGAGGACTTGGGGGCGACAGATCGAGACTGCTGGAGCAGGGACGATAAGCTGAGGGAAGCGGACTTCGAGGCATACGTGAAGGGTGACATGGGAGACAAGCCGCGAGCTTGCATGCATCTGAGGGATGAGAGCCAAAGTCAAAGAGGGCTTGAAGGCAACAAGTTGAGGTTGCTGAAGGAAGAGTCAATTGAGTCGTGAGGTTTCGAGTGCTGAGAGAACTGTACTCGGGAAGGAAAATCCTAGGGTTCGAGTGCTGAGAGAATTGTACTCGGGAGAGGAAACCTTAGGTGGCAGTTGGCTGGCGCTTGGGCAGTCGACTGGGGTAGAGCACAGAGAGATCAGTCAACTAGTAGAGGGGCAGTCGACTGATGCAGTCGACTGGGCAGTCGACTGGTGTCGACCAGAATGCGAATCGTCAGGCTGAGACGTTTGAATTCGCAAAGACCAGGGGCAGTCGACTGGTAACGATCAAAACAGGATCGAGCTCTATTTAAGAGAGCTCGTGTTTGGCTACTATTCTTTGGCGAAACAAGCTTGGTTACAGCCTGTTAGTAGCCTACAAGTGCTCAGGTCGTGTCAAAGGGTTGTGGCGAGGTTTCTCCACCTACAAGGAGCGACAAGAGCTAGCCGGAGGTGTTCCGAGGAATCATCCACCGAAGGATCGGGATCGTCTACCTTACGGACAACCATGGAGTAGGAGCTGGAGTAGGAGCTTTATCTCCGAATCACGTAAATATGTGTGCCTTTCTTAGTTGTTAGTTTTTGTTATTCCGCTTGCGCACTAACAACTTGTAGGAAGAAAATCGAATCGAAAGCTATTCACCCCCTCTAGCTTAACGACAAGGTCCCAACAATTGGTATCAGAGCAAGGTTCGCTCATCTACGGACTAACCGCCAAGAGAGCAAAAAGCTAAAGGAGATGATGATTGAAAAAATATTGGGGAATGATATCAACGTTTCGCCTTCCTATGATCGCGAGAGTTTTGAGTATTGGAAGATGCGGATGAAGATATGATTCAGTATGGATTGAAACTACATGATCGTGCTAGAAGAGCCATTCGAAGTTTCAAGAGATAAACATGGGAAAAACTCCATCAAGATATTAGACCAAGGAGCAACAAGCCCATTCAAAGGCAAACGAAAAGGTAGTTTCAATATTAATTGATATTTTGCCTAATGATATAATTAGTGGTGTAGGTGAATACAAAAATGCACATGAGTTATGGAGCAAGATATTAGCATTTCATGAAAACCCTACACAAGCTCAAGTAGTGGAAGAGCCCGAGGAGATGAGCTCAATGGTCCAAGAAGAGGAGAAGGACCAATCGGATGAAGAGAGAAACTCAACATCCGAAGAGAGGGAGAAAGAGAAGAAATTCATCTATCTCATCAAGTGAAATGGCACAAGAGTGAAAGATCATCCACTTCATCAAGGGAAGAAGAGGAGGTCTCCACTTCAAGGATTGAGGGGAGGTGAGACCACCCTCAATATCGGAGCAAGAAAAAACCACCACCTCCACCAAAGCAAGATCCAAAGATCACATCATTTGCTTTGAGTGCAACAAGATGGGACACTACAAGGACAAGTGTCCATTAGGTAAAAAGGAGGTAAACCCTAAACCCAAGTCAATTTTTTTACAATCTAACTGGGTTGTAGTGAAAAGAAGGATAAAAAACATATAAGGTGTTACACGTGTGGTGAGCTAGGACACTACCACACCAAATGCCCAAGGAAAAGAGAATTCAAGAAATTGGAGCAATTGAGGAAGTGGGAGAAGAAGGAGAAGAAGAAAAGCTCATATCAAGGGGGAGCTATAAGGGTAAGGGAGGTAATCTCTAACTTTAAGCATTTTTCAAATTCCTCCATGCATGTTAGAAGTTATGAGAATTATTTACATATGCAAAATTTTGGTTTTAAATATTGTGATAGAAATAGGGTTAATACTGCCTATCAAAATCCTAAGGAATCTATGTATCATGGTAAAACTAGGATTTGTAAACCTAAGGATCAAGACATTAACCCAAAGAAAGGGAGACACATGCCTAGGCAAATGGATAGGTCTAGAAATGTCCAAAATGGACATGGAAAGGCTAAAGTTAAGAACCTAGAAAGGGAAAAGCAAGCCTTAAGGGCAAGACCTAATAAATTAGAGAAAGCCCTAGAAAGATTCACTAGTGAATCTAAGGGTACGTTTGGTTGAGGGTTATCCTTGATAACCTTGGTTATCCATCCAAGGTTATCAACAAAAACCTTGTTTGGTTTAGATAATCAGCGATTCCCAAGTAATGATCGATGCCCGACACGTCAGCAAAAGGGGCATACAACCAGGAATCGGAAGACCTTAGGAAAGTAAGGTTTTTCTTGATTCCCAGGTTATGGAACTAATCTTTCCAAAATTATCCTCCAATATATACATTTAAGACGAAAATAACCATTACAATTTATTAACTTCCGAAAGTATTATTCGCGATCGACGACCGATGACGACGGTCGGCGACCACCACCGGCGACGAACGTCCGCGACCACCGCCGGCGACGATCGCCGACGACCACCGCCAGCGACGATCGCCGGCGACCACCGCCGACGACGATCGCCGGCGACCACCGCCGGCGACGATCGCCGGCGACCACCGCCGGCGACGATCGCCGGCGACCACCGCCGGCGACGATCGCCGGCGACCACCGCCGGCGACCACCGCCGGCGACGATCGCCGGCGACCATCGCCGGCGACCACCGCCGGCGACGATCGCCGGCTACCACTGCCGGCGACGATCGTCGTCGACCACCGTCGGCAACGATCGTCGGCGACCACCGCCGGCGATGATCGCCGGCGACGATCGCCGGCGACCACCGCCGACGACGATCGCCAGCCACAGCCGGCGACGATCACCGGCGACATCCGCCGGCGCCGATCGCCGACTACCACCTCCGGCGACGATCGCCGGCGACCACCGCCGACGACCACCGCCTGCGACCACCGTCAGCGACGATCGTCGGCGACCACCGCCGGCGACGATCGCTGGCGACCACCGCCGGCGACCACCGCCGGCGACAATCGTCGGCGACCACCGCTGGCGACCACCGCCGGCGACGATCGCCGACGACCATCGCCGGCGACGATCGTCGACGACCACCGCCGATCACCGACGACGTTCGCCGGTTGCCGATCGGCGACCACCGTCGATCGCCGACGACCACCGTCGATCGCCGACGACCACCGTCGATCGCCGGCGACCACCGCCTATCGCCGACGGCCACCGCCGGAGTCCACCACCGGCGACCACCGCCGGCGACCACCGCCGACCACCGCCGGCGACCACCGCCGGCGACGACAGTCGACCACCAGTGTTGGACACCGACTGTCTACGTGGACACTGACTGCCTACGTGGACATCGACGATCGACGTCGACGCCCTTTAAGTCTAAACAAATAAAATTATCTAACAAATTCTAAGGGGTAATATGGTAAAATATTATATTAAGTTATAGACTATTACCTCCAAACAAACAAGATTTTATTTGATTACCTAAATTGAACCAAACAACTTCAGGTTATGTTTCATTCCCCATAACCCTGGTTATGTGATTACTTGGTAATCACATAACCGAGGATATATATAATAACTTGAACCAAACGCACCCTAAGGGTTTAGGCATGGTGTCGGGTAGTCAAAATCCAGACGGTGATAGACCGGGTCTAGGATACCAATCTAGTAGATCAAATGTTATTAAAAAATCATATGCAAGGATGTCATATGACTATGGCAAGGGGAAGGCCAAAAATGGTAAGGAGAAATCATTTAAAGGAGAGAAGAAGAATTTAACTAAGGACAAGGTGTATAGAGTTAAGAAAGTTAGGGTTGTAGGTCAAGAAGTACCGTAGGTACACATGTGTGGCCTTGCCATGATAGATGAGTCGTCTAGGGAGGTGACTCCGACTAAGAGCTCAAGGGGCAGCTCTAGGTGTCAAGTTGGGATCCATGGCCAATGGATCTCAAGAGGGGTTCTCCAAAAGGACTAAATGAATTATGAAATGTGCCAAAGGATTTGGAGACAAATTTGAGACTTAATTCTAGGGATTTGGCATATTAAAAAGTAAGGGTTCATGCAAAAATATGATAATAGAGCTACGTTGCATAAAACTTGGTTCTTAATGTGGAAATGCCATATAAATCTATGCTAAGGTTGCATTGAGGTTGGAGATGAGAAAATACATCAAGGAGAGATCAAAACTAGGACTTTAGGACAAGGTTCAATTGAACCATTTAGATAGTTTTGAGTTTCGTATCATCTTGGGATTGGAGATAGATACATGGGTAAATGTATTTTTCCCAAGTAGACACAGGTACCACAAACCTCTCCACAAAATTTGATAATTTTTGGAAGTTTGTGAAATTTCTGGTGCATTTCTGAAGTTGGGTCAGAAATGCTGAAATATGGGGTATCAGTCAACTGGTGCAGAGACAGTCGACTGGTCCAGTTTAAATCAAAAACTAGGATATTCGATACAGCAGTCGACTGCCCTTGGGGCAGTCGACTGATCTTTCTGTTTAGTTCATCAGTCGACTAACTCAGGGGCAGTCGACTGACCCAGGGGCAGTCGACTGTCCCAGGAGCAGTCGACTGATGCTACGGATATTTTAAAAGAACAGCTGCGCAGGGGGCAGCTGAACCTAGGGTTTCGGCGCCGCCCCTTGCGAGTTCTCTTCTTCCTTGACCTCCCCAATTGCTCTAAGCCTTCCCAAGGTCCTAAAATCGTGTTTCTTGCCTACCTTTCATCTTAGATCTAAGTTTAGGGCAAGAAAAACCTCCTCCTTAAGTCAATCTCGATCATTCACTATCATTCAACGACCGGAGAAATGGTAATGAATCATTTGCTTTGTTTTTCACATTTGGTTCATGATTCATGACTAACTCTTCATTTTGTGCATGTTTATTCTATTTTTCCTTCTTGGATGGGTCATTTTTGGGTACATGCATATGATGGTTGCATTTAGGGCTTGGGGAAAGAAGAGAGTTGGTGAGGGTTCATCCCAACAGCAGTCCCTAGATCCTGAGGCATCTCGGTTCCGTTCCAAGGCTTGCCGGCAGATATTTAACAATGCTGAATTCGTGTTGATAAACTGTAGATACCTGAATCAAGCATACTTCCAGGAGATCACTCCCCACATTATTGAGATAATTACGCATTTTGGGTTATAGAAGCTAGTCTATTATCAGCGTTATGTCAATATTGACCTATGCAAAGAGTTTTATGTCAACCTCACATGTATTAATCCCGATGACGGTATATATGAGTCTATGGTACAGGGGGTTACCATTCTGTTCACACCTGCGTTATTAGGATCATATTTAGGGTGTAGGGTTTTAGATAATTCATTCACATGTTTCCCTACTGTCACTGACCCATTGACCTTGCTAGGGTTCTCATTGATACTAGGGTTAAGGTTCATTGACCTTGCTAGGGTGTAGGGTTTCAGATAATTCATTCACATGTTTCAGATAATTCATTCACATGTTTCAGGTAATTCATTGAACATATTAGAAATGTGTTCTCATTGATACTAGGGTTAAGGTTTCTTAGGGCAATCTTTTTTATGGTGTCAAAGGGGAAGAACTTATGGTTTTAAGTTAGGTTTCTGTTGGTGCAATCTTGGTTAGGTCAGGGTTGACCTAGTTTGACAAAGCTCAGGTGAGCTTGAGTTTGGTAAGCTCGGGTGAGCTTGAGGTCGTATGTTTCGATGTTTGATAATGATGTTTGAGTGGTCATGATGTGTGAGTCAAGTGGGTCAAGGTTGACTGGAGACTTGACTGGCGAAAGACCTAGTGGGACTAGGTGAAGTCCAGGTGGATCGGGGAGATCATACGCTGGCATGGGATTAGGACTAGGTGAAGTCCAGATGGATCGGGGAGATCGTATGCTGGCAAGGTGGAAGTCTACCAAGAGACTAGACCTAACTCGAGGGTTAGGCGAACCTGGTGGGGAATCAGGTTAAGTCCTAGTTAGGAACTAGGCAGAAGAAATCCAAGTTGGTCAAAGGGGTTGACCGGACACTTGGTAGGGAACCCTAGACTTGTGAGCACAAGTTAGGTTGGACTCAATCTATTGGGTACTCGATTGGGTGAATCGATCAGTGGATCGATTAGGGCGGTTTGCGCGAGAGGACAGAAGGTGGCTGAATCGATTGGGTAATCGATTAAGAGGTTCGGTGATCGATTAGGGTGATCGATCACCAAAGGTTGCGCGAGAGAACAGAAAGGTTCTGAATCGATTGGGTAATCGATTCAGGACACTCGTAATCGATTGGGTAATCGATTACGGTTCGAAAACTAGCCATTGAACGGTAGAATCTGACGTGGTAATCGATTGGGTAATCGATTCAGAAACCCTAGGCGTCGTGTATAAAGGTTTTCACGCAGGTTTGAAGCGCAACTCTTCTTCCTCCTTCCACGCCATTTCAAGAGAAGCTTTGGGGCTTAGTGTTGCTGCACTTCCAAAGTTCTAGAGGCGACCACAAGCTTGAAGATAGCAAGGAAAGCAAAGTGTGAGCTTATTCATTGTAAATCTTGCAAGACTTCATTTGTATTTGTTTTGTTTCTTGTTGTATCTTTGTGAAAGCTTGTAAGTGGTTTTTCCACCTCAAGAAGGAGACTTTCATAGTGTATGAGAGTGTGAGGAGAGTGGATCCTTGGATTAGTCACCCGGTCGGGGTGGATACCAAGTAAAATCACAAGGGTTAGCGATTGCTTGAAGTCTTCCGCCGCGACAAATCATCTACAAGCGAATCGAAGCTAATCACCCCCCTCTAGCTCTCCAACCGGTCCCAACAAGTGGTATCAGAGCAAGGTTGCTCTTCTTTGGACTCATCGCCAAGAGGGCAAAAGCTAGAGGAAGAAGAAGAAGTTGGAAGAAACCCTAATTTCAAGAAGTCATCATCAAGAGGGTTCAACTTCAAAAATGGAGTTTGGCTATGACACCCGGGCACCTCCACCATTCGACAAGGCAAATTTCAATCTTTGGAAGTCAAAGATTGAAAATTACTTCATGATGGAGATAAAGCAATGGTTTGCTCTAATGGAGGGTTTTGAAGCTCCAACAAGCACCAAAGGAAAGCTCCTCAAGAAGAGCAAATGGAATGAGGAGCAAATCAAGAGATGCGAGGCCAACGATAAAGTGACCAAGTTATTGGTCAATCTATTGCCAAGCACCATCTTGGACAAAATTGGAGAATTTAAAGATGTCAAAGAGCTTTGGAACAAATTGGCAAGGCTTCATGAAGATCCCTCCACTCTACCAAATCTAGACAAATCCGAAGGGAGATTCATCAAGTGAAGAGGACTCGGAAAGTGAATGATGCTCAACATCCGGGGAGGAAATTCAAGAAAAAGCATCGGCCAACGAAGAAAAGGAAGAAGTCTCTACCTCAAGGATTGAGGGGGAGCAAAGATTATTCACTCCGGACAAGGAAGAAGCGTCTACCTCCGGATCGAGTGAAGAGCCATGTGACACCCCTACAAGCAAAGGTATAGATATTTCAATTTATAAAAATAAAAACCATATCATTTGCTTTGAGTGTAGGGAAAGAGGACACTATAAGAGTAAGTGTCCCAAATTGGTCAAGAAGAAGGTGCTAGTGGCACCCAAGACCAAGGAGAAGCCAAAGGAGGTCGGCCCCGTGACAAAGAAGGATAAGCAATGTGCTTCTCATGCAAGGAAAAGGGACATTATTGAAATCAATGTCCAAAGGGGAAGGATCCGACCAAGTCTAAAAGGAGAAGCTCAAATCAAGGGGGAGCCTCCAAAGTCAAGACTAAGGTACCATTAGGTAATGGTACTTATCTTCATTATGATAATATGCATGCTAGAAATAATTATTATCATTTCAATGCTATTTATCATGAAAATAGGAGGTATGAAAAACCTAAGGAAAAATATAGAGCTTTCCATGCTAGGACTACCACTTCTAAGGATAGGGAAAATATTAGATCATTTCATGGTAGACCTATCCAATCCAAGGCCAAGAAAAATAATCACCAAGGCTATACTAGAAAACTAAGCCTTGAGGAGGTAATGTTTGAAAATCAAGTTTTGAGGTCAAAACTTGATAAATTAGAAAAATCCTTCAAAAGAATAGAAAATCTATTTAAGGGATCTAAGGATCAAAACCTAGATTTAGGAAATCAAGGACCCTCTAGGAGCAAGAAAGGTTTGGGGTACAAACCTAAAACTAAGGATGATGGTCCATCCTATCATAGAGTTCCATATAGGTATGGAACTCAATCGAGGTCTAAGAGTCAAGTCAAGGTCGCAAGGGAAGCCATCCCTAGAGTTGACCAAGACAAGACAAAGGTGACTAAGGCTTCGGAGAAGCCTAAGAAAGTCTTTAGGAAGGTATCAAGGGAAGTCATCCCTAGTGAATACCTAGAACACCCAAGGAGCATCAATAGGTTTTGGGTTCCTAAGAGTGTGTTCGCCACACCCTAGATAGGTCTAGGGAGTGTCAACTCTAATTGGAAGGGTAGTTAACCCAACCTTGATGAAGTTGGCACTTTGGGACGTTTTCAAGGAACTACTATCCTTGAAAATGAAGGATTCATTTATTTACTCTAAGAGGAGTAAATTTGTGCCAAACTATACTTTTGAAAGATTAAACTTGATAAAGTTTGCACAACTAGGTTAGAATCCAAAGATAGGCCACGTTGGGGAGTTTTGACATTATCTTGAAAATTAGGGCAAAGTAAGGATTATCAATGGCTTAGCGATGAGTTATAGATACGTAGATAGGAAATCTAGGTATTTTCTTTTATGCTTCTATGTCATGTTTCATATGCCCTATCACATGCCATGACATCATATTTCATCATTCATATTGAGTATGAAAATATTACATGTCATGTCATACATGCATCATCTAGTTATAATATTATTTAAATTCTCATATGATGCATGTCATAGTCATAATCATACATTTAGTCAATTTTATTGAAATTAAGGACATTGGCATTAATTGGCATCCTAGGTGGATGATCAAGTTTTATAATGCCTAGGTAGAAATGCATGAACCCTTAGATTAGGGAGAACATGACTTTCACATCTCACTAAGACTATAAGGTGACTGGTGTGTGTTTTTTAGACACATTAGAACAAGTGAGATGTTAGGAAGATGAACAAAACTCAAGGTGTTGACTTATCTTCATCTTATTGAGTTTTTAGTATCATCAAAACATGAAGTTCAATGAACTCCAATCATTGGGAAAGCTAATGTACAAGTCATGTGCATTTAGCCCAAAGAACATAGTTGGATATTATTTTTGAAAAACATTTTAAAACTATCTTGGAAAATCTTGGTGAAGACTATCTTTTGATAGCACTCATCATTGATGAGATGGATACAAAACAATGAAAAACATTAAAGTATTTCAATGGTTTCCAATTTTGTGTCAATCTTTGAAAAAGGAGATTATTTTCATAGAAAATTATTTTTCCTTGATAGTATATGGTATAAATAATGTCTACACAAAATTTTAGAATTTTTGGAATTTTATAGAATTATCTAGGGGTTTCTGAAATTTGGTCTGAAATTGATTTCAGAAATCAGAAACTCCCAATCGATCAGGTGATCGATTAGGACAGAACCCAATCGATTGGTCAATCGATTGTTAGTTCTAGTTGCGGGCGCAGAAGCTCGCGTAATCGATCCGTTGATCGATTACAGTCAGCCGTAATCGATCAGTTGATCGATTAAGGCTAGTGTAATCGATTGGTTCCCAACGCCAATCGATTGATAAGACTGAAACTGTCTATATTTAGTCTAATAACCTAATTTTGAGTAACCTACCAATCCCTAGCCCTTTGAAATACAGTTATAAGTATATTTGGGTAGATTTTAGTATGAAATTAAAAAGGGAGATGATTTGGTGAAATCTATAGGGTTAATAAGAGGTTTTGATTCAAGTTTTGAATCTCTTAAATCTCATCACCTCAAGTTGAGATTTTCTAAAGGTTTAGAAACTCAAAAATCATTGTTGGTGCAATGATAGAGGTTTAGTGCATGTTTTGAGGGGGAGGTCTTCCTTAAATGCATGCGTTTAAATTTTCTTTTTGGGATAAGTGAATGAATGGAGATTGGGAATTTTCATGAGTGCTCAAGGTTGAGCATAGGTTAAATGAAAAGTATGGGATTTTCATTGGGTATACCTTTAACCATATAGACTCTCGGGGAGAGGTTTTGATGTGTGTCAAAGGGGGAGAAGATTGAAAGGCTAATAGCGATTAGTCTTTCTCAAACATATTGTCAAACATCAAAAAGGGGGAGATTGTTGGTGCAATCTTGGTTAGGTCAGGGTTGACCTAGTTTGACAAAGCTCAGGTGAGCTTGAGTCTGGTAAGCTCGGGTGAGCTTGAGGTCGTATGTTTCGATGTTTGATAATGATGTTTGAGTGGTCATGATGTGTGAGTCAAGTGGGTCAAGGTTGACTGGAAGCTTGACTGGCGAAAGACCTAGTGGGACTAGGTGAAGTCCAGGTGGATCGGGGAGATCATACGCTGGCATGGGAAAAGACCTAGTGGGACTAGGTGAAGTCCAGGTGGATCGGGGAGATCGTACGCTGGCATGGGAAAAGACCTAGTGGGACTAGGCACACCTAGTGGGACTAGGTGAAGTCCAGGTGGATCGGGGAGATTCTACGCTGGCATGGAAAAAGACATAGTGGGACTAGGCACACCTAGTGGGACTAGGTGAAGTCCAGGTGGATCGGGGAGATCGTACGCTGGCATGGGAAAGACATAGTGGGACTAGGCACACCTAGTGGGACTAGGTGAAGTCCAGGTGGATCGGGGAGATCGTACGCTGGCATGGGAAAAGACCTAGTGGGACTAGGTGAAGTCCAGGTGGATCGGGGAGATCGTACGCTGGCATGGGAACCTAGTGGGACTAGGTGAAGTCCAGGTGGATCGGGGAGATCACACGCTGGCATGGGATTAGGATTAGGTGAAGTCCAGATGGATCGGGGAGATCGCATGCTGGCAAGGTGGAAGTCTACCAAGAGACTAGACCTAACTCGAGGGTTAGGCGAACCTGGTGGGGAATTAGGTTAAGTCCTAGTTGGGAGCTAGGCAGAAGAAATCCAGGTTGGTCAAAAGGGTTGACCGGACACTTGGTAGGGAACCCTAAACTTGTGAGCACAAGTTAGGTTGGACTCAATCGATTGGGTACTCGATTGGGTGAATTGATCAGTGGATCGATTAGGGCGGTTTGCGCGAGAGGACAGAAGGTGGCTGAATCGATTGGGTAATTGATTCAGCCTCCCCTTAATCGATTGGGTAATCGATTAAGAGGTTCGGTGATCGATTAGGGTGATCGATCACCAAAGGTTGCGCGAGAGAACAAAGAGGTTCTGAATCGATTGGGTAATCGATTCAGGACACTCGTAATCGATTGGGTAATCGATTACGGTTCAAAAACTAGCCGTTGAACGGTAGAATCTGACGTGGTAATCGATTGGGTAATCGATTCAGAAACCCTAGGCATCGGGTATAAAGGTTTTCACGCAGGTTTGAAGCGCAACTCTTCTTCCTCCTTCCACGCCATTTCAAGAGAAGCTTTGGGGCTTAGTGTTGCTGCACTTCCAAAGTTCTAGAGGCGATCACAAGCTTGAAGATAGCAAGGAAAGCAAAGTGTGAGCTTATTCATTGTAAATCTTGTAAGACTTCATTTGTATTTGCTTTGTTTCTTGTTGTATCATTGTGAAAGCTTGTATGAGGTTTCTCCACCTCAAGAAGGAGACTTTCATAGTGTATGAGAGTGTGAGGAGAGTGGATCCTTGGATTAGTCACCCGGCCTGGGTGGATACCAAGTAAAATCACAAGTGTTAGCGATTGCTTGAAGTCTTCCGCCGCGACAAATCATCTACAAGCGAATCGAAGCTAATCACCCCCCCCTCTAGCTCTCCTACCGGTCCCAACAGTTTCAACTTAACTTGTGGAGTTACTGTTTGACTTAACTTGTGGTTATGGAAAATTAAAAATTATGTGGAGGGCATAGGTTAAGGGGGAGGATGCATGTTTATGCTGCTTACTATGTCTTTAATTTTCAATTGTTATTGTTGTTTTTGCACCTAATTTAAATATATTGTCACACATCAAAAAGAGGGAGATTGTTGGGGCAATCGACCCAAGGGTGATCAGGTAAATCATGGGTTTTGATGTGTGTGTCAATATGATTAAGTTAGGATTTCATGTTAATATAATATGTGTATATGAGTGTGCAGGTTTGCAGGATACACATAGACGTAGTTGGATGTCTTCGGGGTCAGTGAAGGATGGCATGGGAGACAAGCCGAGGGCTTGCATGCATCCGAGGGACCGTGGACAAAGCAAGGACGATGAGCCAAGAGAAGCGGACTTCGAGGCATACGTGAAGGATGACATGGGAGACGGGTCGTGGGCTTGCGTGCATCCGAGGGACGAGAGCCAAAGTCGAAGAAGGCTTGAGGGCGACAGATCGAGGCTGCTGGAGCAGGGACGATGAGCTGAGGGAAGCAGACTTCGAGGCATACGTGAAAGGTGACATGAGAGACAAGCCGCGGGCTTGCATGCATCCGAGGGACGAGAGCCAAAGTCGAAGAGGGCTTGAAGGCAACAGGTCGAGGTTGCTGAAGGAAGAGTCAACTGAGTCGTAAGGTTTCGAGTGCTGAGAGAACTGTACTCGGGAAGAGAAATCCTAGGGTTCGAGTGCTGAGAGAATTGTACTCGGGACAGGAAACCTTAAGTGGCAATCGACTGGCGCTTGGGCAGTCGACTGGGGTAGAGCACAGAGAGATCAGTCGACTGGTAGAGGGGCAATCGACTGATGCAGTCGACTGGGCAGTCAACTGGTGTCGACCAGAATGTGAATCGTTAGGTTGAGACGTTTGAATTCGCGAAGATCAGGTAACGGTCAAAACAGGATCGAGCTCTATTTAAGAGAGCTCGTGTTTGACTATTGTTCTTTGGCGAAACAAGCTTGGTTAGAGCCTGTTAGTAGCCTACAAGTGCTCATGTCATGTTAAAGGGTTGTGACGAGGTTTCTCCACCCACAAGGAGCGACAAGGGCTAGCCGGAGGTGTTCTGGGGAATCATCCACCGAAGGATCAGGATCGTTCACCTTACGGACAGTCGTGGAGTATGAGTTTTATCTCCGAACCACGTAAATAGTGTTAGTAGGAGCCCTAGAGCCAATTATGTGATGATTGACTAGAGGCATTTTGTGTCATATTCTATTATTAATAAAGACATGTTTGGTTATTATACTTACTTTGTATTCTGTGCCGAATGACTAAGTATAATAATGTCATTGTGTAGTAGGTTCTTATCTACGTTATCTCGATTGGTTGAATCGATAGTGAGATAATATAGAGAACACTACACTAAATTATTCCTAGTCGAGCATTAATATTCAGGGACAATATTAATGCATGGAGACTAGCATGTAGGTCAACTGATGACTTGAGCTCACAAGTCATGGATATGTGATATCAAGTTGACACATGGGTATACATTGGAGAATGTGTACTGAATGACCCATCATGAGAAAGTTTCATAGATTGTCATATGAATGTCATAGACTTTCTCATGTGACTATTGGTATGAATAGTCCTTAGACCTGAAGTCACCATGGTTCCCTACATAAGGAGTTATGTACTTTGGTATCGTCAAACGTCATCCGTAACAGGGTGGACTATAAAGGCGATCACTGGGTATGTAATGAATTATGCGGAGGGATGTGAGTGATGTAGATGGGATCTATCCCTCCCATATGACAGGAGTGATATCTGTGGGCCCCTTGATCGAGTAGGACTACTGAAACGCATGACCATGCTCAAATGAGTCAGTATGAGATATTGAGCTCATTTGTTTGAGTGAGTCTACTCGGGGATCAAGAAACACAAGATTGATTGAGGATGGCACGGTCTATGCCTCATTGGTCAATCTAGATATTAAGGATAGAAGGACAAGGTCATACACTATCATAATCACGGAGGTTTAGTCGGATCTCGACTTTTCTTGTTACTTGGGTAGCAATGATACATTGCTAGATGCCGCTCATTGCTTATGTGTCTAAAGTGTTTAGACGCATTGCCAACGTCGCAAGAACCTATTGGGTCACACACAAAGGACACAATGCTTCGGGAACTCGGGAGGCCCGAGCCCGAGTTGGGGAACTCGGGAGTCCGATCCCGAGTTGGGGAACTCGGGAGTCCGATCCCGAGTTGGAGAACTCGGGAGTCCGAGCCCGAGTTGGAAACTCGGGAGGTCAGTTCGGGGGACTCGAATTGGGAACTCGAGAGAGACCGAGTCGAAGCTCGGCGGGCCGAGTCGGAGCTCGGCGGGCCGAGTCGGAGCTCGGCGGGCCGAGTCGGAGCTCGGCGGGCCGAATCGGAGCTCGGCGGGCCGAGTCGGAGCTCGACGGGCCGAGCCGGAGCTCGGCGGGCCGAGTCGGAGCTCGGCGGGCCGAGTCGGAGCTCGACGGGCCGAGTCGGAGCTCGGCGGATCGGGTCAGCACTCGTTAGACTGGGTCGGAGCTCGGCAGACTGGGTCGGGAGCTCGCCACTCGGGAGACTTGGTCGGGAGACCGAATCGGAAGCCCTAGTGGCCCGGTCGGATTTGCATGCAAGATAGAGAAAAGTCTCTCTTCATTGGATGAAGAGAAGATGAAGAGTCACATGGAAAAATGTGCTCTTTATTGGCTTTAATGAAGGGAAGGCAAAGAGACAAATGACTCTTGGTATTCATGGGATGAATATAAAAGGGGTCAAGTCATTTTCGAAAAAGTGGTGTGTGCTTTCTTCTTCCCTTCCTCTCTTCTTCCTCTCCTCCACTCTTGGCCGAAACTCTATTGTAGAGTTCTTAGTGTTTTCGAGCTACCTCAAGTTGCTAGCACAACTAAGGTAGTTCTCCCGAAGTTGAGAGATTGTGTCCGTGTGGATACGAATAGAGGCATGAACGTTTGAACGTGCAAGAGATCCGACGCATCTTGGACGAGCGGGATACACGAAGGGCATGCTTCAAAGGTATAAACAGTAGATAAATCTATTAGATAGATAACTTTGTACGAGTTCTCTTTCGCATGGATCGCTCGTGGGTTCTTGTTTCCGCTGCGTTTTTATTGTTTTGTGCCGGGAGAACCCAACAAATAGGTGTGTCTTTCTTAGTTTTTGTTATTCCGCTTGCGCACTAACAACTTGTAGGAAGAAAATCGAATCAAAAATTATTCACCCCCCCCTCTAACTTAACGACAAGGTCCCAACAAAATGTTCATTTCCTCTTGGTGGCCCTAAAGGTGGTTTATGTGCTCAACACCTCAAAGCCAATGCATGAAGGAGTGGAGGAGACATTGGACAAGCTTCATGCAAAACATAAGTGGGAGACGGACGATGAATTATGTAGAGGTCACATCATCAATGCCATAGGGGACAACCTATTTGACATCTACCATACGGTAGGAACCGCCAAGGAGTTGTGGGAAAAACTTGAGGCAAGGTTTATGAGAGAAGACTCCACAAGCAAAAAATATCTTGTCTCAACATTCTTCAATTATAAGATGATGAATAATAGACTCATCATGCAACAATTCACTGAATTGGAAAGAATGTTAAATCATTTTTCTCAATACAATTTGGTTATGAATGAGACAATAATTGTTAATGCTTTGATTGATAAACTTCCCTCCTCTTAGAAAGACTTCCAGAGAAATCTCAAGCATAAAAAGGAAGAGATATTACTTGAAAGTCTAGCTAATTCTCTTCGTATTGAAGAAGAATTGAGAAAGTAAAATACTCCTAAATCAAAGGAAGATGAAAAAGGCAAAGAGTCAACCACCAAGGTGAATGTCATAGAAGAAAGCCAAAACAACAAATTCAAGAAGACGATTTTCTATGGCAAGGACAATGGAAAAATCAAGAAAAAGAAAGACAAGTGGTATCATTGCAAAAAGGAAGGTCGCTACAACTATGAGTGTCGTCTTCTCAAGAAGAATGAAAATGCTCCAAATTTCCACATCGAAGGCAATAATAAGAAGACACTTGTAGCCATGATCACTGAAATCAATATAGTTGATGAAAAATTAACCTAGTGGGTTGACTCGGGAGCCACCCGACATATATGCAATATAAGGGCTTCTTATTTTGCCCCCGGGGCTATAGTGCAGCGGTAAGGTAACTAGTTGTTAACCCAGGCATCTGCGGTTCGATCCCCAGCTATGACGCATTTTGCAGGAATTTATCCTCCAAATGGGGAGCGAACCCTGGGACGCTGGGCTTCTAGATTGCCACCGCGAGCGCTTCCCGATTTACCCTGGTGACCGGTGGGAAACTTCCGTGGGGCCGGGCCGGTCACCCCAGGTTCAATTTGTCTGCTGCCTGGTTCATCAAAAATATAAGGGCTTCTTCTTCCCTGGCAAAGTCAGTATGCCCATCCTCCCCACGCGCTAGCCACAGCATCCGGGCTAATAGGCCCCGTGATTTACCTCCTCCGTGTTGGCCCTGGGATGGGTTGGCGGGAGCGCTGGGGGCGAGCGATTCGCCTTTTGCCACCAAGATAAGGGCATCTTCAAGTCCTTCAAGGAAATTGAAGATCCAAACTCCGTTGACTACATAGGGAACTCCTCAATAGTATCCATCAATGCAAAAAGGTGGATCCGCCACCCTAATGGCCCCCTGGTCTCTGCCCCACAAGTGTCCAGAGGGGGTAAATCACGGTGAATGCTGGGCAGGTGAGGCACCCAGGCGCGAGGGATTTTTTTTAAACAGCAGCCGAGATTTTACCCCCCGCGCATACCGTCGACCCTCAAACCCACGCCCTCCGATGCAAGCGGCGAGTACCTCACCAGCTGATCCAGCCCGTGGGGGCTCAATAGTATCCATCAAGGGCATAGGGGAGATGGATCTAAAATTTACTTTGGGAAAAGTTATAACTTTAACCAATGTGTTGCTTGTTCATGAAGTTAAGAGAAATCTTGTATCAGGTAGTCTTTTGAACAAGTTTGGGTTCAAACTAGTTTTTGAGACTGATAAGCTTGTGCTTTCCAAGGATGGGATGTTTGTTGCGAAAGGTTATCTTTGTAATGACATGTTTAAGCTAAATATTATACCTATCAATAAGAATGCATCATTTGTTTACTGAGTCTTCAACTGTTTTATGAAATTCTAAATTAGGTCATGTTCATTACAAAAGAATCTATTACATAATTAAATTAGATTTTTTTACCTAAATGTGTGATGAAAAATGCAACACTTGTATGCTTAATAAAATAACTCGAATGTTTTTTCCACAAATTGAAAGGAAAATCAATAAGTTAGAATTAATGCATAGTGATTTATGTGATTTGCATGCAACTCCAACGATAGGAGGAAACAAATATTTTATAACATTTATAGATGATTACACAAAATCTTGTTATGTTTATTTATTGCACTTGAAAGATCAAGCCTTGCAAATGTTAAACGAGAAGTCGAACTTACAAGTGGTATCTCTATAAAAAGTCTAAAGAGTGATAGAGGTCGAGAATATTATAATAAAGATTTCTTCGAGTCAGCCAGTATCAAACATGAGTTGAATGCACCTTATACACTACAATAAAATGGCATCACTGAAAGAAAAATAGGATGTTAACAGAATGGTTAGTTCCATGATGACTAATTCAAGTCTTAGTCAAGGATTTTTTAAATGAAACTATATTTACAGTTTGTTATATACTCAATAGAGTGCCAAAAAAAAAGTTCAATAGCCCCTTATGAACTTTGGCACAAAAGGAAGCTCAACCTCAAACACCTAAAGAATACGGAGCTACAGAGCCATTGTGAGACTTATTGAACCCTAAAAGAGAAAATTAGAGAAAGAGGCATAGAGTGCATATTTATAGGCTATGTACATAATAACAAAGCCTATAGATTCATGGTGATTGAACACAATGATTTAGAGAAATCAACACGATCATAAAATCAAGAGGTGAACAAAAATTCAGTTTCATTTCCAAGAACATAAACAATGACTCAAGAAATGATAATTTTGCTAACTCAAATGACTAAAATGAGGTTATTGAGCTAAGAAGAAATAAAAAGACAGAGAAAACCAAATCATTTCGTTCAAATTTTTACTTATTAAAACATCTCAGACATCTAATTCATGACCTAACACACTAAATGCGAGACATGCAGAAGGCCTTAGGAAAATATTTAGAAAGCATACTCGTCTCATAATATGAAATAACTTGCCAAAATTCAAAATCAAATATTTGTATGCAATCATAAAGAAAATCCAGAACCATGCTATCCAGTTTCAATAAATCGTATGATCAACCATCATATCTACCCAAACTAATGATGAATTTATGACACAAAATAAAAAGAAAATGCAATTTCATGACATGTTTGTAGTCCCCGGACAAGGTGCATGCATTCCCTCTCGCCTCCTGGACTACTCCGTCTCATGGCGATCTTATTTCAATAATTGCTTCTTTCTCACCTGCACCATCCAAACATGGTGAGTCTAAAACTCAACAAGCATATCCATATAAAAGCAAGTACATAATATAATCATAAAACATGCGTAGAACATGAACATATCACAAAATAATATTCATAGCTTTTGGGTAATGATTATGATGCATGTAGTAACCATCATTAGAGCACATTCTTTGGGTCCATGATCATGTAATTAGTTGTGCAACCTAAATGTACCCTAGTGGTACAACCCATACTAGCCGAAGCCAATATGCACATCTTTTGTACTTGGTTTGAAAAGGCCCTCCCCGGAGCTCATAGAGAGGCGTATTGTCACCACAAGCACACATATACATCAAAATATATATATTTATGTAAAGACTATCAATGTGGATAAAAACAACTATATAGAAAATTTATCAAACTTTATACCTGTCCAGTTTAAATTTGTTTACAATTTATAAACTCCTAGCAATTATCCAATGGCAACATTCAGAAATTAAAGTAGTTTGCAACAAGGAGAGAAAACATGATATAAGATAAAATCTATTAAATGTACATTGATGAGAAATCTTAAACAAGGATAATTAATGTGCAGAATTCTAATTTCCAGTAGTGGCTAGTGCTTAAACCCTGTCAATATACTAAATGTATTCATTTTAACTTTATAGCAAAGGGGATATCAAAACCGTGTTATAGAATATTCAAGAGAACACATGTTTGGGACAAGAATATCATGATTTTTGAGCTTTAGAGTATGACCTGTATCTATTTATTTCATGACAACAATTTTCATTTCATTTACTATGATTTATAAGCTTAATGTAGATAAAATAAAAGAAACATGATCTGATTAGCTTGGACAAAAACTACACGATCCTTTATTTTCATCATTTATTTGATTTTTATAAGCAAGTCAGACCATGAAGAAAAGAACCAAGGACAAAACCAAATAGGCAAATCATATAGAGTTTTGGATTAATACAATATTAAGTTGGCCAGTATTCCAAGTCTAGACCAACGATTACAGTTTATATCTTATGTTCAAGTAAAAAATTACTCTGCTAGGATAGCTGGGCAAATTTATCTCTAAGAATATTATTGGGCATGGACATGTTTTTTCCCCCCTCATATTTACGAAACCGTAACCTTATACTTTGCTGACGGAACATATATATAATCACCACCTTTACCAAGTGTTGCAAGAAGAAATGGAACCACTCCTGTCTCTTACTGTATACACCTCTATTGGTGACTATGAAGTTCCCAAAAAAAAATCCAGATTGTTAGTCCCTTTTTAAAAAAAATCTTTACACGAAACACATCAAGACTTGTTTAGAAAAATTTAGATTTCACATCTTCGAACTCAAACTTGCTTCAAATCCATCAAGAATGACTCACACTCCACGTATGCACATCATCATGTATAGATCTTACAAAATATCGTGCTTTCATTCAAAAGGTCATCATCTACTCATCATACACCTATCAATATCAAAAGACCTGCTATTGCTTGGATAGCGTTTCAAAGATTGAATAAAACTTGCCTTGACCTGCTATTGCTTGGATAGCGTTTCAAAGATCGAATAAAACTTGCCTTTCCGACGAGCGAACAAAGCACAACTCGTCTTAGCTTAGGTACAGTTTTCGAAACCCCCGGGAAGGGAGGAGTGGAGGCGCTCCAACTCGGGCGAGGGAGAGTGGGAGAGCCAAATAGGTTTTCCTTTTTTTTAAAAAAATTTATTTCCCCCCTTCTTTTATAGAGTTAAAACCTCAGCCTATATACCTGACCCACAAATCTTAACAATATTTAAGATACAACTCACTCTGTACCTTTAAAATATTTAAATACCATACACTAACATAAATAAACCTGCGTCTACAATTTACCTAAAGAAAATATTAAAACCAATATTATACACAAATCAATCATTTAAAATTTAAAACCAACTTAATTAATTAAATATCCTTGTGAGTGGGGTTTTTTTTTTGATCTTACGCTTATCTTGTTGAAGGTATAAGAAAATAACTAAATAATAAAATAATCTTCCATTTTAATATAAAAGATGATCCTAGAACCTATGATGAAGTTATGAAATTACAAGATATATCATTTTGGAAAGAGATAATCAATGATGAAATAGACTTAATATTGTTAAATAATATTTGGGTTTTATTGAATTTGCCTCCCGGTTCCAAGCCAATGACTTGTAAATGGATTTTCAAAAAGAAATTGAAAGTCGATGAAACAGTAGACAAATGCAATGCCAGATTGGTAGCCAAAGGCTATACACAAAAATAAGGCCTTGATTATTTTGATACATACTCACCAATTGCAAGGTATAACTATCATAAGGGCACTACTTGCAACTGTATCGATCTAAAAAATGGGTAA
>JAGFNQ010006078.1:0-30421 GCA_024364735.1 Boesenbergia rotunda
GGGCACTTTTTAAGAAAGTCTAGACAAATTCATGGACAGTTAATTGACAATTAAATTTGAATTGGTTTTTAAATTGACAACAAAATTCTTTATTTGGATTGAGCCTCGGGGAGCCGTCCAATTTAAAGTTAGTTGTTGTAATTTAATTTCCCAATTTTTAATTGAAATTGTCATGTTTGATTGGATTGAGCCTCGGGGAGCCGTCCAATTGGATTTACAACACATTACTTTTCTTTGGGTATCTGAGCCTCGGGGGAGCCACCCTTAGAAAACAATTTGTTGTAATTAATTAAATCCATGAATAAAATATGTTTAAGAGGTAATGCTCTTACATATTGTTGTCTCCAAAATTAATTAGGGAAAATGGTTTCCTATAGAGTTTCTTAAATGAGATTTTCATGAAAATAATATGTGGTTGAATTAAGGGATTTGTCTCTTAATTTAATAAGATTTGATTTAGAGAAATCAAAGTCTTGAACATATTATTTCCGAAATTAATTATGACAATTTAGGAAATTGTTTCCCAAAACAATTCCTTTAATAAAGTATGAAATTATGATTAGGAAATCCGGTTCCTAATTTAATTCATGAGACTTGATAAATTAAGTCACATACATACTTTATTAAGGAAATCGTTAGTCATGACATAATTTTATGTCATGAATGTGCTTAAAAGAATGAGACCCAAAACCCCTTACAAAATATTAAGGCCAACACCTTCCATTAATATGGTTAGAATCGGAGTTTTGTTTCTCGCTTGGGTTGATGGACACATCCATGCCCGACTTGAACCTCAACATGTTCAAACCATGGAATTAGTTTATGAATAATATAGTTCGAGTCAGAGGTCAATCATTAGTTTTGGTTGTTGGACACATCCAAGCCTGACTAAGCGGTTGAATGAGCTCCAACCATGTTAAAACTATTTCTTGATTAATGGGTCAGCCTTAAGCTTGGAGCATCGATTTGTTGTGCCACAGCCAAGGTCGATGTAAAGAGAGGTGCAGTTGGGTGCTATGTATAATGATACATACTTGTTAATGAGTTAACAACCCAATGTTTTATGCAAACATTCAATTAGTTGATAGCATAAAGTGATAGTTACATATATGTGATGTGTAATCGGTATAATTACCTACCTTCATAGCTAAGAAGAACTTGATGGCCACAGCCATGGTTGTTCTTATCTATGGTTGGATATCAACCTATTTGGAGATGTTCCTACGATCTCCCGAATTGATAATAAGGGTGATTCAATTCGTAAAATAAATAGGATTTAATTTATTTAATCAATCTTCTCACATAATCTCAATTTGTATTTCTAGGATAATCACTCGATCATGTCTTCCCTAAACTTGCGTTCCATTTTGGACACCAATAAACTGACTGGGTCAAACTTCATGGACTGGCTTCGAAACCTGAGGATAGTCCTCAAGGCAGAGAAGCTTGCTTATGTCCTTGAAAATCAACTTCCCAACCGTCCTCCTGAAAATGCAACTCCAGACCAGTTTCCTGAGTTGCTCAACCTGCTGAAGACTGTAGAGCCTTCTGTGAAGCAGGATCAGAAGACGGTACTGTTAGTTGGTTCCTCGAAGAAAGGTTCTAAGAGGAAGGCCAAAGAACAGAATAAGGGAAAGAAGAAAAAGGCCAAAAAGACTGAAAATACCTAAAAGGCACTTGCCATCACTGTGGCAAGGAGGTCACTGGCGAAGAAACTGCAAGATTTATCTTGAGTCCATGAAGAGAAGGCATCCGATGCCCCATCCTCTTCAAGTATCTTCGTTATTGAATGTCACTCTATTTCCTCAAACACATGGGTACTTGATACTGGGTGTAGCTCACATATATGTAATGACATACAAGGGCTAAGGAATAGAAGAAGACTCGTCAAGGGAGAAGCGAATTTGCGAGTTGGAAATGGAGCAAAGATTGCTGCTGTTGCCATCGGAACATATTTGCTAAAGCTCCCGACTGGACGTGTCTTAGAATTGGATAATTGTTATTTCGTTCCTTCGTTAATAAAGAACATTGTATCTATTTCATGTTTGAATGAAAAGGGTTATCATTTAACTTTTAGTAACAATTGTTGTTACATAACTTTAAATGGCGTTCTTTATGGGAATGGAACTTTGTGCAATGGCATCTACACGTTAGATTTATCCAGTGACGTTTTCAATATCGAAGTTAGCAACAAACGTGCTCGAATAGATAATCGAATAGACTCCTACACTTGGCATTGTCGTCTTGGCCATGTAAGTAAGAAACGCATGACCGAATTACACCGATGTGGAATTTTGGAATCATTTGAACCCGTTCATTTGATACATGCGAATCGTGCTTAAAAGGCAAGATGACCAAATTACCCTTTACCGGAAAAGGTAATCCAGTGGGAGAGTTGCTTGGTCTAATACATACCGATGTATGTGGACCAATGTCAACTCCAGCACAAGGAGGCTATAGCTACTTCATCACCTTTATCGATGATCACTCACGATTCGGGTACGTGTTCTTGATGAAACACAAATCTGAAGCTTTTGATAAATTCAAAGAGTTCAGAAATGAAGTAGAGAAACAGCATGGCAAAAGTATTAAAATACTTCGATCCGATCGGGGTGGTGAATACTTAAGTCAAGAGTTTCAAGATTATCTAAGGACAATGGGATATTATCCCAATGGACTCCGCCATATACACCACAGCATAATGGTGTATCTGAGAGGCGCAACCGAACCTTGATGGACATGGTTAGGTCAATGATGAATCATGCAACTCTTCCAAAATCCTTTTGGGGTTATGCACTTAAGACAGCTATTTATTTATTAAACAGAGTCCTGACCAAGGTAGTCTCTACTACTCCATATGAGATTTGGAATAGTAAGAAACCTCACTTAACTCACTTTAAGATATGGGGTTGTCCTGCTTACTTGAAGCAGGTTGTATCAGACAAATTGGATGCTAAGTCTGATAAATGTCTATTTATTGGATACCCTAAGGAAACGAAGGGTTACCAATTCTATCATCCCTTGGAACAAAAGGTGTTTGTTTCAAGGCATGCTGTATTTCTAGAAAAAGAATTTCTTTTACAAGAAAACAGTGGGAGTGGCTTTGAACTTGATGAAGTTCAAGAAACTCCAATAGACATTACAGAGACACCGAGTCTAGGCCCACAACCGATAATTCATAATGATGAGCTATCAGTTGAACCTAAAACTACACCACCTCTTCGTAGGTCTGATAGGACACGCAACATTCCAGAGAGATACGGATTTCTCGTAAGTGAATCGAACGACGTGTTGCTCATTGGCGATGACGAACCTATCAGTTATGAAGATGTTCTGAAAAGTTCAGAAAGGGACAAATGGCTTGAAGCCATGAAGTCGGAAATGGATTCCATGTACGAAAATCAAGTATGGGACTTGGTTAACCCACCTGAAGGGATTAAACCCATAGGGTGCAAGTGGGTTTTCAAGAAGAAAACCGACATGGAAGGTAATGTTGTTACCTTTAAGGCTAGATTAGTGGCAAAAGGATATCGTCAGAAACAAGGAATTGATTATGACGAAACCTATTCGCCAGTAGCTATGCTTAAATCCATTCGGATGCTCCTAGCCATAGCAGCTCATTATGATTATGAGATTTGGCAAATGGATGTGAAAACAGCTTTCCTTAACGGAAACCTGCTTGAGGACGTATACATGATACAGCCTGAAGGTTTCACATCGGTTGATAAAACCAAGGTATGCAAGCTTCGACGATCCATATATGGACTGAAGCAAGCATCTAGGAGCTGGAACATCCGTTTTGATGAGACAATCAAAAAGTTTGATTTCTCACAAAATCCTGACGAACCCTGTGTGTACAAGAAGGTTAGTGGGAGTGCAGTCGTATTCCTAGTATTATATGTCGACGACATCTTACTTATAGGAAACGATATTTCAGTCTTACAGACAGTTAAAATTTGGTTATCCAAAACTTTCTCCATGAAAGACCTGGGAGAAGCAACCTATATCCTTGGGATTAGAATCTATAGAGATAGATCAAAACGGTTGCTCGGTCTTTCACAGTCTACATATATAGACCGAGTGCTAAAAAGGTTTAGCATGTCGGAATCCAAGAAAGGTTACCTTCCCATCAGGCATGGGATCAACCTTTCAAAGTCTATGTGTCCGCGCACAGAAGACGAGAGGATTTGCATGAATAAGATTCCCTATGCATCCGCGATAGGATCTATCATGTATGCTATGTTATGTACTAGGCCTGATGTATCGTATGCTTTGAGCGTCACAAGCAGATACCAGTCGGATCCAGGAATGGATCACTGGGCGGCTGTTAAGACAATCCTTAAGTACTTAAGAAGAACTAAGGATGTGTTCCTAATATATGGAGAAGGAGATTTGGTAATACGTGGGTATACAGATGCCAGTTTCCAGACAGATAAGGATGACTCCAAATCACAGTCTGGATACGTATTTACTTTGAATGGAGGCGCAGTAAGTTGGAAAAGTTCCAAACAAGACACCGTAGCGGATTCCACCACGGAAGCGGAATATATCGCAGCTTCGGAAGCAGCAAAGGAAGCAGTCTGGATCAAGAAGTTTGTCTCCGAACTTGGTGTGGTTCCAACCATTGATGATGCAGTGCCGGTTTACTGCGACAACAATGGAGCTATTGCACAAGCAAAGGAACCAAGGTCTCATCAGCGATCCAAACACGTGCTTCGCCGCTATCATCTGATCAGAGAGATTATAAGTAGGAATGACATACAAATTGAGAGAGTTCCCACTGAAAGGAATATAGCGGATCCTTTAACTAAGGCCTTGCCTCAAAGCAAGTTTGAGGGTCATGTTAGAGCCTGTGGTATTGGATACCGTAGCGATTGGCATTAGGCCAAGTGGGAGTTTGTTAGTGATATGAGAGAAGTGTCCTAAGGCAATCGCCTTATGATTGTAAAACATTTATATTAATAAATGATAATTCACTATTTGAGTATACATGCTTGTGTATTTGATTGGGATCTTAAACTCATCTACTGAATGTCCGCAATACAACTCACAGCATAAGAGAATTTGTGATGAGATCACAACTAGTGATTATCTCTAAATGCGCAAATGTGAAGTATTGAAAATATCCCTAGTCGATGAATTGATAAAAACGGACACTATCAATTCTGTTGAGACTAGCATGGGTTATTCTCTAATCAGCTGATTCTCACTGGCTGGTGACATTGGGATGTCCGGAGATAAACATGGATGCTAGTTAAGGGAACTAGTTCATTGGAGTGACTAGCTGTAAGACTTCATATGGGAATCTACATGTAGATATGTCAATGAAGATCTTACTGCGGCTTAAGTGCGATGTTCCTTTGACTTGCGGTGTTCAAGTCATCTTGGTCATGGAGACTTATACTTTGACATCTTAAGCAAGCATCTCCAAGGAGGTGTGGACCCAGGATGATCGGGTATAAGCCGAAGTGCCCGAAGATGTTTGAACAGCCTACAAAGGATTCACCACTCCTTGCGAGGAGATGTATACCCAGGCCTATCGTCGGATTGTTACTCAAAGCCTCTGGCCAGAGCATATCATGTTTAGAGTGAGAGTCTCTAAAATACATGAGAGTAATTAGAAATCCAAAGGACGAATAAGACATTACTTGGGCTAGGTGTGACGTAGTCAGCCTAGTGGGGACTGACACCATAGACCGTGTCCTGAACCAAGTGGGTATAAGGTGGTGAAGGGAATGGGGCACGATTCATTAGAGCTGCTGAAGGGTTTCAGAATAATTTCTTCTGAGGTCAAACCGTTGATCTTTCGATTAATTGGGGATCATGATGTACTACTAGGTGCCACTCATGATCGTTCTATAATTTGTTGATTATAGACGGCCAACATAAATCGAAAGCCTATTTAGTCACACGCACTACGAGTAATCCGAGGGATTTAAAACGAGTTGAAAATTGGATTTTCCGATCAAGAGAAATAAGTCGAATCTGAGTTAGTCAGAGGCGCAATGGAAGCTAAAAATGGCTAAGTCTTTTGAAGGCTTTTTGGGCGAATTAAATGAGTTTAATTCGCGGCGGTTCGGGTTGGTTTTGGCCGGCCAAAGAGGGTGTTAAACCCTCTTTGGTGGCCGGCCAAATAGAGGAGAATAAACCAATTTAATTGGTTTAATTAATAAGATAAATCCAGCGCGATTTATTTTATAAATTATGGATAAATAAATTTGTATAAAGAAATTTATATAAACAAATTTATAGAAATTTATTCTTTTATGGAAGATTAAAATAATCCATGAATTGGTTTATTTTAATTTTATAAAATCAATTATGAATTGATTTTTCCATAATAAGAAAGTTTATAAATTTCTTATAAAAATTTATTCCATAATTTAAAGAGAAGAAAAGTTAGTTTTATTATAAATTAGTTTATAATAAAGACTTGGTTTAAACGGAATTAATTCATAAGAATTTATAGGATAAATTTCTTATGATAAATAATTAGTTTTATTATAAAGTTAGTTATAATAAAATTCATAAGAGAATTTATAGGATAAATCTCTTATGATAACTAATTTGTTTTATTATAAATTGTTTATAATAAGACTAGGCTTAAAAGGAATAAGCAATAAGAAAATTTATAAGATAAATTTCTTATAACTAATTCCGTTAATTCGGTTTAGAGGGAGACTTAGCAAAGGAGTTGCTACTATATAAAGGAACCAAAGGCTAGCCCTTAATTCCAATCAAACAATTAAGAGATTAATTATTCTCTCCCTCTCTCTCTTCTCTTCTCTCCTCCTCCTCTTCTCCTTCCCATTAGGGCCGGCACCCTTCCTCTTGCTTAGGGCCGGCGCCTCCCTCTCACACCCTAGGGCCGGCGCATCCTAGGGTAGCCGTGAGCTATACGAAGAAGAAGAACCACAACAAGAAGAAGAAGAGGCGGATAGCGACTCCTCTCCTCTCGGAATTCGATTCCGTTACTTCTTGTTGGTTAGTTTTCCTAATTTTTCTCTTAACCTTCTAGTTGTGCCTTCCGAGAATCTAGTAGTTCTCATCGGCACAAAACTCGTGACTTTGCGAAGTCATCCCGAAGAGAACTCGGCGTGGACGCGAATAGAGGCGAAGCTTCCAAGGGACGCTACGGTTGGATCTCGTCCCTTTCTTCAAGTTATGCGAGGTATAAAAGTAAATTAGTTTACTTTTCCGCAAACTTTTATTTTATGATTATGTCGATACACTATAAGGTTGCATGCTAGATACGAAGTTAAAATAATTTAGGAAATTATTTTATGCAAACTCTTCCGCTGCACGTAAAAATTTTAAATTTTACGAACTCGTATCCTTGTCGACATGCACCCGGTCCCAACAATATATATATTACAATAGCGACCATGAGGAAAAGTTGGGTCTTGGCCTTCTAATGGATCCAAAGCCCGATCCATTAATGATAAACCAATCCACTAAAGGATTATCATTGACTTACCTCACCAACCCCCATAATTAAATATGAGCTCCACCATATTCTGTGTACAAATTCTCCCCGTGTTTAAGATCTCGAATGCCCATTAATTAATTACATTGCTGACAATTTAATTAATTAATATCTAACTCTATGAGTAGTACCACTCAACCTTGTCATCTTGTCGGATCAAGTCCACCTACAAGATTTAACATGATGAGCTTTATGAGCTCCTCGAGGGGGCATCATCATCCTAACGCATTAGGACCTACAAGATTTAACATGGTTTCCTTTTATAATCAAGGCACACCATGTAAATACTATTATTTCCTAATTTACCGGGCCTATTGATTTAACAAATAAATCTCACCTACTAGTAAATCAAAGAAATATATATTATGTACATGTGCCCGTTATTATATCGAGATTAAGAGTATGTACACCATAATATCTGAGGTCTGATCTAATTATATAGTCAGTATAAATTGAATCATCTCTATATCAGTCCTGCTCATTACACACAAAGTGTATTAGTGTAATTCTATGGTTAAGATAGACTAATACCAAATTACACTACAAACATGCCAATGGTTTATCTAAAACCATATCGGTTGTGAGCCTCTACTTATACTTTACAAGGGACTGATAACATGATCTTCTATGTGGAACCACAGACCATGCTATCTACAATGTAAAGCATTAGACAATATACACACATATAATAAATATAAAATGCAAACAATGATCATGTGATTCTTATTCCAAAATATAGATATTCATACAAAACCTAAGCTTTTAGTCTACATCCTAATAAAGATGAGGTATAATATGGATCTTGTCCCATATGAATGTAGTTGCAATTTGGTTTGAAACTAGTAGTATGGGCAAATTGAGTTTACCTACATCCATGACTAGCCTCTTACCAAAGTTCTACGATTCAGTGGGAGCATCATTTAATTAATGTCCTAATTAAATGATTTAGATATGATATTTATTTCTGCATGTTTTACTATTGTAGATCACCATATTGTCTAACACCTCAAAACTCTCTCTCTGCGATCTGCCCTTGAGAAGAACAAACTCAATGGAGCTAATTTCCTAAACTGGTATAGAAACTTGAGGATCGTCCTCAAACAAGAAAGAAAATTGTGTTGGATCGAGAAAACCGATAGAGGGGGGTGAATATCGGAAATCGTTCGGATTTTCGTAAAGAGCACGTACGCAGCGGAAATAAAATAAAAACAATCACAGCACAAAGACACAGTCGATTTACTTGGTTCGGAGCCTGTGTCGACTCCTACTCCAAGGCCCATGGGCATTGACCATTTACTTTGGGCAATTCTATATACGCGCAAAACAGTTTACAATAATTTATTACAAATAAGTGCACTAACAATAATAATAAAAAATTCGATCTTCGTTACCAACGTCCGGAGTGGATTGACTCTTTCGGGGCAGCGGGACGTCGTCAGCTCGAGTTGGAGTGTTTCTGGAGCAAGGCACGAGCGTAGAAGATCTTTGGGGCGTTGAGAGAACTGATACCTTGAAGCCTTGGTCGAAGGCCCTTTATATAGGGCTTGGGGGCGCCCGGGATGTCGGGGGCGCCCCCACGTGTCCTTTGATCCGCCAAAGTCTCGGTCGCGTCTGATCCTCTGGATCCGCTTTGACCGGGGCGCCCGGGTCGCTCGGGGCACCCGGATTGACCGGGTCAAACGTTATCTCTTGGCTTCGAAGGCTTCTGGTTCGAGGTTTGCGCCTGGGGGCGCCCGGGACGTAGGGTGCGCCCGGGAGCAGCGGGGGCGCCCCGCCCAGCAGCTGTCCGAACCCTTCTTTGCTTGAGTTGTTTTGTATGCACCCTAGGGGCGCCCGGGACACTCCGGGCGCCCTGGTCAGCTATTGCCTCACTCCTTTGAGGCTCTATGAGCTGCAGACACACGTTCCTTCGGTCCTGCATCCAGGGTTATTCCAAAACACAATGTAGCAATAAAATATTTATTTATACAGCCTTAGCTGTCTTGGTTCTGACTTTGGTCTCCCATATGGAGTCCTAGGTCGAACCGACGCCTACTGTTCCCTCGACGGGGAACGCGTCCTCACCTACTCCTCTCGGGAGAGTTTACCTGATGCCAACCGCTCCTTTGGTTGGACTTTTGTCTGACGGTCCTTTGTCAGGTCTTGGATACTGGCAGTCCTTCGGCAGTTGCCTAGCAATCCTTCGCTAGGGCTTGGATACTGGCTGTCCCTCGCCAGTTGCCTAGCAGTCCTTTGCTAGGGCTTTGCTACTGGCACTCCTTCGCCAGTTGCCTAGCAGTCCTTCGCTAGGGCTTTGCTACTGGCACTCCTTCACCAGTTGCCTAGCAGTCCTTCGCTAGGACTTTGTCTCTGCACACTTAGTGAATATTGTTAGATCACACACAATACTTAACTTTGAATCCTTTGCCAATATCAAAACAAGGTTCGATATGGTACTTCCTGCACCAACAATCTCCCCCTTTTTGATTTATGGCAACACAATTCAAAGTTAAGTGAAAACTTATAGCAGTTCAGAAAAGACAGTTAGGAGCATTGAAATATAGCAATTCTGAACAGTCTAAAATCAAAAAAAATTTCTCATAGTCCCCCTGAATAAATGTGTTATAAAACACTTAACTTAACTTTGACCACTTAACTTAACTTTGACCTTTCCTCCCCCTTTGACATATATCAAAAACAAACATGGGTGGACAAGGTCAAATTTTGAAGTGTTTTGCAAACCTAAATTTTCTAAAAAAACTTTTACTTACAAGACTTTACAAAAATTTATTTAAGCAAGTTTTCCATTTTTGAAGCCAAATTTCCAAAAAAAAGTTCAACTTTTAGAGTTTGGAAAAAATTTATTTACTAAAGAAAATTTTGCACATTTAGATGAATTTACTTGGAAACACTTTGTGCATTTTGAAAAACATAATTCTTAAGAAATTTCTAGGCAAGTTTTTCCCCAAATAAGACTTTACTTAGAAATATTTGCCAAAAAATTTTCAAAAAGTTTTGCTCAGACAAATCTTGTTTACTTAAGAAAAATTTCACTTAAAAAAAATTTGAAACACTTAGATACTTAGAGATTTTTATTTTTAAAAAAACATCCTTTTTCTCTTTCTTTCTCTCCCCCTTGGCCATTTATTAATAAAGAATTGAAAGATATATTTTGAAAGGGAAAAAAAATTAAAAAAAATATGTATCAGAGCCTATGAGTTTTGAAAACATAAATATACTTAGCATAACTTCTTGAAAGTATAGCAAAACTATAATCTGCATCAACAAAACTCCACAAAAAAATATTTTATATTTGTAGGCAAGTCTTTTAGAAACTTTATACACTTAGAACACTATTGCCTTTACAAGTATTAGTACTTTTCAAAACATTATACTTTGAAAAATAGAAGTACTTTTGAAGATTATGAAAAAAAATTAACTTTATTTTGAATACTTGACTTGATTTCTTTTCCAGTCTGACACAATCCTAGGAAACCTTGTTAACTACAAGGACATTTTTCTAAGTGTCCTGGAAGTTTTTCAACCCAAGTAAATATTATTTCAAAAATAATTTTATAAGCCACAAAACAAAAATAATATTATTTTGTAAGACAAATGTTTTCGACACAATTTTGAAAATATAGTGTATGAAAATATATTATTTAGAAATGTTTAATAACACTTTTAATTTGACCTCCCCCTAAACTTGATACAGTCCTTGGAAGCTTGTTGACCACAAGTATTCTTCCTCTGAGTTCTCAGGGTTCAGTTCATATCAAAAGAATTATTTAATAACTTCAAACTTGTTAGAAAAAATTTCTTTTGATTTAGACTCCCCCTAAATTTGACACATCCTCGAAGTCCTTACAGATCATTAAGTAGACCTTCCTTTGTGTCTTTAGGGTTTACTAAAATCAAAAGAATAGTTTTGAATACTAGCATGGTAATATACTTTTAGAAAATTCAAATTGAAATGAAGATAATTTTAAAGCATAAACCCCGTTTTCGAAAAACATTTTGAAATGATAATGGTTTTTGTAAAGCACAATTTTCGAAAAAAATATAGTGATTATTTGAAAACATAATTTCATTCTCCCATTTAAAAAAGTGAATATAGAGGATTGAGAGGGGGGAATGATTTCAAAAAAAAAGAAGTTTTTTTAAGAAAAAAATAAATATCTAACCGCGGACTGTAGACAAAAAGAAATATCCAAAGTAATCCCCAAGGTGACTTTTTGTCATACAAGAATAAACTAATTTAAAAAAAATGTTTGTATAATGGCAAAGGAAAGAAATAAATGTTATGAAATAAATTTCAGGTTAGTGAACAAAAGAGACTTGATTTTAATTACAATGATTTGAAATATTGACTCTTAGTTAAAAAGTTAAATTTGATTGAATTAAATTGGTTTAATTAAGATTTAATTAATTTAATTGATTTAATTAAGATTGATTAATTTGAAAGATTTGATTAAGATTTGATTGAATTTAATTTGTTTAATTAAGATTTAATTGAATTTAATTGAATTTAATTGATTTAATTAAGATTTAATTGAATTTAATTGATTTAATTAAGATTTAATTGAATTTAATTGAATTTAATTGTTTTAATTAAGATTTAATTGAATTTAATTGATTTAATTAAGATTTAATTGAATTTAATTGATTTAATTAAGATTTAATTGATTTTAATTGATTTAATTAAGATTTGATTGAATTTAAAAGATTTGATTAGGGTTTAATTGAATTTAATTAATTAGTGTTTAATTGAATTTAATTAAGATTTAATTGAGTTTAATTGATTTAATTAAGATTTAATTGAATTTAATTGATTTGGATTTAATTGAATTTAATTGATTTAATTAGGATTTAATTGAATTTAATTGATTTAATTAGGATTTAATTGAATTGAATTTAGTTGGTTGGGTTGGACTCAACTTTTATGTCCTAAGCATCTCACCCATTTCTAAGTGACAAAACAGGATATCCTTAACTGTTTTGTGAGATGCATTAATTTTGTCTTTAATTTTATGTTATCACTATGATTTGATTGAAGCTTGTGTTAGATTCGAGTTTAACAAATAATAATTTAAAAGTGAGTTTCGATAATTGGCTTCCAGGTCTTGGCGAGGCACAGAGGTCTTCTTTGGCCTTAGCCTTATTGGATCAACAACCCTTTCCTAGACAAAGCCTTTTAAAGAAAGATCATTTTCAAATTATTGTTTGAGACGCTCTAGTCTAACTAGCTTAGGATTCGGAGAGGTAGCTACGACTAGTTCCACTGGACTAAAAAGACCAAATAAGGTACTCCTTACCCTACTTGATTCCTTAGTCAGGTTTCCCTAACGTACTATCATCAAACCTTGTCCTAATACTAGGTTGTTCAAGTTTCAATTTAATCATTTATCCTTAATCTAACCAATCCTAAATCTAAGCAAACAAAAATACAAATAACAAGAACATATAGTTAAAGCAAATAATTATCTAAGTCACATCATAATTGAAATAATACTCGGGTTTCTTAAAGTCAGCAAGGTTGGGAATTAAGTTTTCCAACATATTAGCCTTAAATAATTTATATGAATTAATTTTGTTCTTTGAGGTAAATATTATATTTTTAAATATCGTAAATTTACCTTTTGATTCCCTGTTGGGAATCTCCCCCTTGATACTTGCCGTCTTTCCTTTTGTGTCTTTAGTGTCTTGTAGTGATCACGAGCTGATTGGACCGGTTTAGTTTGATCTCATTCTTTGTTGTCAAATTCTGAGTCTGAGTTGGACTCAGGTACTGGTTGTGGCCTCTTCTTTGGTGGTTCTCTTGGAGCCTTCCCTGCACTAGAAATTACACCTTCCTCGACCATTACAGTATCTGTTTTATTATTTAATTCTAATTTTGAAAATAATTTGAAATCAGTTATCGTCTCAGTCAATTCATAGTCCGATTCTGTTTTGATTTCAACTTTAGATTCGGCTTCAAACTCTGAATCAGCTGTCTGTGCTTGAGCTTCTAAGATCTCAACATCGGAGCTCTCTTCGTGTAGATTGATTAGCTTTTCCCACATCTCTTTGGCACAATTGAAGGATCCGACCCGCTTCAGTTCTTCTTTGGTCAGGCCGCATTGTAGGATTGCAGTCGCCCTTGCATCTGTCTCGATCTTTCTCAGGGTTGGTTCGTCCAATTTTTCCCAAGTGATCGATGTTCCTTCTTCTGTGGGGAATGTAAACCCCGTTTAGATTATCAACCATAAATCCAAATTGGCCTTCAGATGGGATTCCATTAGACTTCTCCAGAAATTGAAGTTCTCGCCGGAGAATAGCGGTGGACGGGCACTATTCCACTCTTGGTTGGCCATTTAAGGATTTCTGAAATTACAAAAACAGAAAGAAAATCTTGTCCCAAGACTTAGTCTTGGATTAGTAGTGCGGGATCGAGAAAAATAGCCAAAAAAAATTGCACGAATTTCGAGATGAAATAATAATAAAATAATAAAAACAATTTATAATAAATTTTTGAAAATGATAATTTTGTCAATTCTGATTAATAATGAAAAAGTAAGATTTTAATATTTGGGAAAAATTTTGCTCAAATTAAAGTAGCACGAATTTTGAGAAAAATATTAAAATAATAATAAAAAAAATTATGACAAATTTTCAAAAATTATTTGTTTTATCAATTCAGACTTATGGTGAAAATATGAAAATTCAAAATTGAAAAAGGCGTAAGAATATTTTAAATACACCTACAGATATTATTTATATAAAAAAAATGAACGAGATTGAGTTATGTTGATTAACAAAAAGAAAAGAAATAAATAAAAAAAATTTGTAAATCCGAAAAAACTTTCAAACTGGTGGTTGCACCAGGTTTGAACTACCCCGCTCTGATACCACTTGTTGGATCGAGAAAACCGATAGAGGGGGGGGGTGAATATCAGAAATCGTTCGGATTTTCGTAAAGAGCACGTACGCAGCGGAAATAAAATAAAAACAATCACAGCACAAAGACACAGTCGATTTACTTGGTTCGGAGCCTGTGTCGACTCCTACTCCAAGGCCCACGGTCGTTGACCGTTTACTTTGGGCAATTCTATATACGCGCAAAACAGTTTACAATAATTTATTACAAATAAGTGCACTAACAATAATAATAAAAAATTCGATCTTCGTTACCGACGTCCGGAGTGGATTGACTCTTTCGGGGCTGCGGGACGTCGTCAGCTCGAGTTGGAGTGTTTCCGGAGCAAGGCACGAGCGTAGAAGATCTTTGGGGCGTTGAGAGAACTGATACCTTGAAGCCTTGGTCGAAGGCCCTTTATATAGGGCTTGGGGGCGCCCCCCACATGTCCTTTGATCCGCCAAAGTCTCGGTCGCGTCTGATCCTCTGGATCCGCTTTGACCGGGGCGCCCGGATTGACCGGGGCGCCCGGATTGACCGGGTCAAACGCTATCTCTTGGCTTCGAAGGCTTCTGGTTCGAGGTTTGCGCCTGGGGGCGCCCGGGACGCAGGGGGCGCCCGGGAGCAGCGGGGGTGCCCGGGAGCACGGGGGCGCCCCGCCCAGCAGCTGTCCGAACCCTTCTTTGCTTGAGTTGTTTTGTATGCACCCTGGGGGCGCCCGGGACACTCCGGGCGCCCTGGTCAGCTATTGCCTCACTCCTTTGAGGCTCTCTGAGCTGCAGACACACGTTCCTTCGGTCCTGCATCCAGGGTTAGTCCAAAACACAATGTAGCAATAAAATATTTATTTATACAGCCTTAGCTGTCTTGGTTCTGACTTTGGTCTCCCATATGGAGTCCTAGTTCGAACCGACGCCTACTGTTCTCTCGACGGGGAACGCGTCCTCACCTACTACTCTCGGGAGAGTTTACCTGATGCCAACCGCTCCTTTGGTTGGACTTTTGCCTGACGGTCCTTTGTCAGGTCTTGGATACTGGCAGTCCTTCGCCAGTTGCCTAGCAATCCTTCGCTAGGGCTTGGATACTGGCTGTCCCTCGCTAGTTGCCTAGCAGTCCTTTGCTAGGGCTTTGCTACTGGCACTCCTTCGCTAGTTGCCTAGCAGTCCTTCGCTAGGGGTTTGCTACTGGCACTCCTTCGCCAGTTGCCTAGCAGTCCTTCGCTAGGACTTTGTCTCTGCACACTTAGTGAATATTGTTAGATCACACACAGTACTTAACTTTGAATCCTTTGCCAATATCAAAACAAGGTTCAATATGGTGCTTCCTGCACCAACAAATTGAACATCCTCAAGTAACTCCTTCCTGATGCACCTTCCATTACCACTACTCGTGCGAAAAAGGATGCTTACTAGAAGCATCAAGATGATGTATTGGATGTATCATGCCTAATTCTTTCTACCATAAACATTGAACTTTAGAAGCAACATGAGAACATGGATGCTCACAATATGGTTGAGCACCTTAAACAACTATATCAAGGGTAAACAAAGCACGAGCGCTTTTGGGTGCCTAAGAAAGGAACCTGTTTCTAATGTGGTGAGACTGGACATTGGAAGAGGAATTGCAAGCTCTACCTAGAGGAAGTTAAGAATTAAAGAGGTATGACTTCTGCCTCTGGTGTATATATTATAGAATTCAATTTATCTATTTCTTCTTCATAGTTATTAGATATCGGTTGTGCATCGCATATTGTACCAATATGGAGGGTCTAAGAAGAACTAGAGCATTGATAAAGGGCAAAGTGGACCTACGAGTAGGCAATGGTGCAAGAGTTGCTCCTATAGTTGTAGGAACATATTTTTTGTCTTTGCCCACTGGACATATCTTAGGACTAGAGGAGTGCTTATATGTACTTGCACTAATTAGAACATTATTTCTGTATCTTGTTTGGACAAGAAAGACTTTTCATTTATCATAAAGGATAAATGTTATTAAAGAACCCAATCTATAACATAAATATCAAATGGTTCAAACTAAATAATTTGAACCAAATATATCTCTGGCATTGTCGCTTGGATCATATAAATGAGAGTTGCATATCCCAGCTCCATAAGGATGGATTACTGGACTCATTTGATTTTAAATCATATGAGACATGTGAATCTTGTCTTCTAGGCAAGATAACCAAGACTCTATTTAGTGGATACGGCGAAAGAGCAACAGATTTGTTAGGACGGATACATATTGATGTATGTGGCCCTTTTAATGTCGGAACTAGAGGAGACTATCAGTACTTCATCACTTTCACTAATGATGTCAATAGATACGACTATGTGTATCTTATGAAACACAAGTCTGAGTTCTTTGAAAAGTTCAAAGAATTCAAGAGTAAAGTACAAAACCAACTTGGCAAGAGTATTAAGATGCTTCGATCAGATTGAGGTGGTGAATAACTTAGACAAGAGTTTCATGACCATCTAGCTGAGTGTGGGATCATATCCCAACACACTCCACCTGGAACACTGATAATTACCATTTTGTTGATCAAATTAGGCTCTCAAATCTATGTTTTGATCCCTTTTTACATGCTTAATCTTGTATTTACACTAGATTCCATGAATTATTGCTATTTTGGCTTTGGATTCAAATCATTGCATATTTGAGATGCTTTGACATTAAATTTGAATCTAATTTTGTAGGCTTCGAATGATCATGGACCTAGATCAGATTGGATCAAACTTGAGTTCAGAATTGGCTTTGATCAAGGGGATCAAGAGATGGATCAATGTGGGTCATCCGATCAAGAAACGGGGTGCTCTGAGCCTTCTTTTAGCTTTTGATCAATCCGAGCCCAAGATAGAGTTAATCAAGACCATAGATCAAGATCTGAAGCTTTGGTCCTAATCAGAAGCCATCTGACCGTTGGATCAAGCTTAAGAGGAGTCTAAACCATCCATTTAGGAGGTAGTGAAATCTGAGCCATCCGTTGCAGATTTGAATGATCCAAGCTGAGGAGGAGCAGATCCTGACCATTGATGGAGATCTAGAGAGTTTGGACTCAATCCGAGAAGATCTGACCGTTGGATAAGGCGAGGATGATCACAGTCGTCCATTTTGAATTGCAGTTAATTAAATCAGAAAACTTCTCCACCCGAGAGGGTCGTCGCAGGGTCGTGTTCTTCCAGTTTCTGCTCTCTTCTTCATCGTTTTCTTCAGTTTCTTCTCCGATCGCGTGACCAACATCAAATTCGTTCGTTTTCAGGTTTTCAGATCATCGAAGTAGTTTTCTTGTTCAGTTTGATTCCAAAATCTCGCAGCTGAAGGAGCTCAGGTGAGGGTTTCGCCTGAAGCTCTGTCCACTGATCGATTCCATTGATCGCTGCTGTCTGTTGGATCGAGAGAACCGATAGAGGGGGGGGGGGTGAATATCGAAAAATATTCGGATTTATGGAAAAAGAAATTGCACAGCGGAAGATAAAAGCAAACACGCGAACACAGTAATTTTTACTTGGTTCGGAGCCTAGGTCGACTCCTACTCCAAGGCCCACGGTCGTTGACCATTTACGTTGGGCAATTCTATATGAGGCGCAATAATAGTTTACAAAGATTGATTTACAAATACAGCACAGTAAACTTAACAATTAAAAAGAGGCTCTTCTTTTACCGACGTCCGATGTAGGTTGTCTTTTTCGGAGCAGCGGGACGTCGTCGGCTCGAGTTGGGAGGTTTCCGGAACGAGGCACGAGAGAAGAAGAGCGTAGAAGCGTTGATGAAAAATGTTTTTTTGGCCTTGGGGTCGAGGGCCCTTTATATAGGGCCTGGGGGCGCCCGGGACGTCGGGGGCGCCCCCCCACGTGGCGATCGATCCGTCAATAGCTCGGTCAGCGTCTGATCCCTTCAGATTCGAGATCCGTTTTGACCGGGGCGCCCGCATTGACCGGGTCAAATCTTCATCCTCTTGGCTTCGCGAGGGTGTGCTTCGGCAGCTGGCACTGGGGGCGCCCGCGACAGGCGGGGCGCCCGGAGCATCCAGGGCGCCCCGACATATAACTGTCGAGGCGTGTTTTCGATCCTGCTGACTTGGGTTGACCTTGGGGGCGCCCGAAACATCCGGGGCACCCTTCTCAGCTTCTGCCTCACTCCTTTGAGGCTCTCTGAGCTGCAGATACTCAGTCCTTCGGTCCTGCATCCAGGGTTAGTCCAAAAAGCAGTATTATATTATTTTATGCAGCCTTAGCTGTTTTGGTTCTGACTTTGGGTCTCCAAAATGGAACCCTAGGTCGAACCGACGCCTACTGTTCCCTCGATGGGGAACGCGTCCTCACCTACTCCTCTCGGGAGAATGTACCTGATGCCAACCGCTCCTTTGGTTGGACTTTTGCCTGGCGATCCTTTGTCAGGTCTTGGATACCGAGCTATCCTTTGCCTGGAGCCTAGCATTCCTTCGCTAGGGCTTCAGTCCCAAGCTGTCCTTCGCTAGGGCTTTTCACCCTGGCATTCCTTCGCCAGTGCCTAGCAGTCCTTGGCTAGGGCTTTTTACTCTGCACACTCAAGTGACATGTTAGATAACAAGTAAGACTTAACTTTTGAACCCTGTTGCCATTATCAAAACACAGATTTGACTTTGGTGCTTTCTGCACCAACAATCTCCCCCTTTTTGATTTATGGAAACCCTAGTTCAAAAGGTTAAGTTTAATCAAAAGCATAAAAATTTGTTCCCTCCCCCTGGAGGGAATCTCCCCCTAGATTTTTCAAAACTTCGTGGGGTTCTAAGTTTTAAAAACTTTACTTAGAATGATTTTGCACTTTGAAAACTTAAGTTTAGGTACTTTGGAAATCTTTTGATCACTTAAGTTTTAAAAGTACATAGAGGAGTTTTTGAAAGCATGAGTTTAGAGTACTTAAAAAAATTTGAAGCCTTAAGTTTAAAGTACTCAAAAGTTTTGAAAACTTTAAATTAAGTACTTAGTAGGATTTAAGTACTTAGTAAACTTTGAAACAATTTAAGTACTTAGTAAATTTTGAAATAATTTAAGTACTTAATAAATTTTGAAATAATTTAAGTACTTAGTAAATTTTGAAATAATTTAAGCTTAAAGTACTTATGGAAGTTTTGAAAAACTTAAGCTTAAAGTACTTATGGAAGTTTTGAAAAACTTAAGCTTAAAGTACTTATAAAAACTTAGTACTTTTGAATAACTTCAAGACGTTTTAATAAACTTAAGTACTTAATAGGGTTTTTTATAACAAAAAACTTAAGTACTTCTAGAAAAGTTTTTGAAAAGCTTTGAAAAGTAGCTAACTTTTTGAAAAAAAGATTTTGAGATTTTGAAAAAAAAATTTGAACTCTCTCTTTTTCCTATCTCTCCCCCTTTGCCATATATCAAAAACCGATAGATATAGCAGAAATTAAATTGCATAAAAGAAATAACTTTCATAAAGGAAAAATATTCATATGATTTTGCTGTACTGAACCAAGACTTAGACCAAATCAGTTAATTTTCTCTTGTAGGGACCTGTCTAACCCATTTAGCTATTTACTAACTGTTATAAGCAGTAGTTTTCGCTAGGGTTAGTCAAGTTAAGTGTTTCTGTTCAATTTAGATTTTCTAAGCTTGACACTTAACTTGATTTCTGTAAAAGTTGTATTTAGTGCCCCAATTTCTGCAGATGCACTGACTTAAAGCATCTTGAATTAAGGCAAAGACCTAAGCATCTCAACCCTTTCTAGGTTATCAATCAAAAGTACCCTAAGGTGCTTGTGAGATGCTGACTTCTAAGTCTATAGGTGCATGCAGTTCTAGGGTTAGGGCCTAAGCTAAGTCCATTTGCGAAAAAGCCCTAGTTTTGAAAGGGGTAGTTTAAAAGGAAACTAAGTCCGAAAAGATTTTTAAAACTGATTTTAAAAACAACAGTTTTTCAAAGTTCTTTTAGAAACTGATTTTAAAATTAAAAAATAAAAAGTAGAGTTAATCTATTCTACAGAGCACAATTCTAACTGTCTATCAAATAGAACAAGTACTCATTTTCAAGAGTCAGCTAGTCAAACAGAACAAAACAAGTACTCAAAATTCAACACAGTCATACAAGTAAGGCATAAGTCAACCCTACAGAGTAGGGGCAGTCAAATAGGTACTGGTACAATGCTAAGCAAATCTAGGATGAGGGACCGGGATGATCAGAGGAGCCTGGCTGCCAGGATCGAAATAGAGTCATCATCTCGTGATACTGTGTATCTCTGGCCTCCCTGTCAGCTCTATACTGTGCCTCTCTGGCCTCCCTCTCAGCTCTAAGGGCGCTCATGTAATCGGTGTAGTAGCCCAGATTTGCCTCCATGTTCTCGGCATGATTGGCCTCCACTTCCTCTCGGAGGCTCTGAACATGTGTCTCTAGCTGTGTTACTCGATCGTAGAGTGTCGGTGGAGCGGGCTCGTTTATGTGCGCACGTGCTACTGCTGCTAGATCTCCGACGTCAACGTCGACCTCCTCGTCTGAGTCTATCGGAGCCCCGGCCTGCTGTCGTCTCCAACTCAGAACCCCGGTGGCCGATACCTCTAGACCCGCTAACGAAAAGTTCCTAAATCCTATTTCATCAAAGTCAGTCATAGCGGTTATTTCACCCACGGTAATGTCACGACCGTGGTGATGAAGGAGGGAAGTGATGATGTGGCAGAATGGTGTGCGCACTCGTCCCTGGGTCGTGACACTGGACGCATGCAGAATAGTATGAAACATATGTAGTCCAATGTCTATGTCAAGGTGATGGACTAGGGCATACAAAAGGAAGGCATGAAAGGGTCGCATGGTCCCGAGATCTCTAGTGGAGAGTGGTAAGATACAGCGGACCAGGACTCTATACAAGGCATAGTCCTGTGCCTGAAGTTCAATGGCTTGGAAACGTCTATTTGCGGGGAGTGCTTCCCTATAGAAATAGGAGTGGATGGTGTCTAAGGTAATGTGAGAGTAGGGAGGATCAAATGGAGGATTCCTAGGTGGATAGCAGCAAAATGTGGACTGAGAGGGTCGTAGTCCAAGGAATCAGTTCAATAAAGTAGGGGTGATAGACAGAGGTATCCCTTGGATAGTAGTGTGAAACATGAGATTATCTTGTCGAATTATGTTATTGTAGAATTCTGCACATAAGGATTCATTAATGGTATGAGTGCATAAGACAAGATTATCTAATTGATAGAAGTTGATAATATTCATGGCTACGGGGCATGATTGGGTAAAGAAGTGTCTATTAAGATAACTTGTTTTAATAGGCTTGTAAATGGTTTGAGCAAACTTATTGCATAATTCTAGGGTAGGGAATCTAGGGTCAGGACTTGGTTCGGCACCGGGGTTGGCCGGGTTTGGTCGGCGTCTTCTAAGTTAAGGAAATTAAAAGAAGCATGAAGGTATTGCATTAATTAAAGATAAATTTAAATGCAATAAAAATTATACCGGGCAGCTCGAGGAGGCATGGTTGAGGACGAGAGCTTGCAAGGTCTCTTGATCTTCTTGTAAGGAGGGAAGGGTGGAAGAAGTTGGTTTTTGGTGTGGGAAGAGAGAGAGTTTCGGGTTCCTTATATAGGCATTTTAATGGGGGTGCCCGGGAGCTTCCGGGCGCCCTGGTCAGTGGTTACTGCCAAAGGCAGTGTCTTTGACTGGTTCGGGGCACCCGGAATAGCCCGGGCTCCCTCGTCAGGCTGCTTTTGCAGCTTTTGTTGCATTGAGTGCCATGGGGCGCCCGCGTGGTTCCGGGCGCCCTGGACAAAGGCAGAGGCAGCTTTTTGCCTAGGGAGAAAGAAAAGGTCGGGTGGGGGCGCCCGAGGAGTCAAGGGTGCCCGGGACTGTAGCGAAGAGACAAGTTTTGTGTCTTGTCATCGTTTGACCATGGTTTAATCGGTTTGACCATGGTTTAATCGGTTTGACCATGGTTTGACTATGGTTTGACTACTTTGACCATGGTTTGACTATGTTGACCATGTTTTGACCAATTTGACTACAATATAGGTATTAAAGTAATTATAATTGAGTTTATTCTTACTATCTCACCCAATCTAGGGTTTTCAATCACGTTAGCCTTATATTTCGTGAGACAGGTTTTTGGTAGTTAAAAAAACATTATTTATTTTGAAAACTTAATTAATTTTGAAAATAATTTATTTGAAAAGAAATGTTCAGATCTATAAGTAACTGAAAATTTGTGCTAGATTTGAATTTAACAAAAAGTAATTTGAATTTGAAATTCAAAAATTGGCTTCCAGGTCTTGGCGAGACACTAGGCCTTCTTTGGTCGTAGCCTTATTGGATCATCAACCCTTTCCTTGACAAAGCCGTTTAATGAAGTTTCATTTTCAAAATTAATCTTTGAAAAAGTTCTGGTCTAACTAGTTTGGATTTTGGATCGGTAGCTTCGGCTAGTTTCACCAGTCTAAAGAGACCAAGTGAACTTGATCTTATTAGAATTGGTTTCCCTAATGTACTATCATCTCACCTCCACCCAATACTATGTTTTCAAATTTCAGTTAAGTTTGTTCAGTCCTTATACTAACTATTTCTAAGCATGGTAAATTGCAGAAGTTTAAATAAACAATCAAACATGCAATTTGCAATCAAGAATTAAATTTTATCTAACAATAAATATAGTTTTCAGTTTGGCTCCCCCTGGACTAAAGCCACGATGATGGTTAGGCAAGATGTGAATCTTGTCCTTGGGGATCCAATACTGATTTGATCTAGTCGGTTTGTTTAGGCACAGTTTGGGTACCCATGCCTGAACTTTACTTCTGGACTGATTCAGTACAGCAAAGTAAGATCTTTATCGGGATTTGGTTCTATAGCCAAGTCCGGATCGATTTAGAAATGATTTCTGCTTTCCAAGAATCATGTCAAGACCCTTGGAACCAAATGTGAATCGTTCTAAAGCTGATCTAAGATCCTTAACCTGAGTTTTCAGGGAGGAGTTCTCTTTCTCAAGTTTTTCAACTTGAGTAGGAGTTCCTTCTTGAACTTTCTCGGTTAAGGATTTAGAGTCAGCTCCCTCTTTCAGGAGTTTTACTTCCTGTCGGAGGGATTCGACTCAGAGTTTATCTTTCGCCAAATCTCGAGAAAGATAAGATATAAGTTCGTTTAATTGACTTCTATTGAAACCGCTTACCTTGATTTCGCCGTCTTCTGAAAAGGTTAGTCTGCCGTCGTCCTTTTCTAACTCTGACTCGGTATCGACTTCTTCTGAGGCGGTCAGGGCTAGTAGGTTTGACTGGGGTGCTTCTTCTTCTTCTTCTGAGAAAGATTCGTCCCAGGTTGCTTGGAGAGCTTTCTTTCTTCTTGTCTTCTTGGTCTCCTTTAGGTTTGGACACTCCGTCTTGTAGTGGCCCTTCTTCTTGCACTCGTAGCAAGTCACGTTGGGCTTGTTTTTGTCGGTTGTGGGTTCAGCTGGTTCATCCTTTCTTCGGTTGGCCTTCTTTCTGTTGGTTTGGTTCTTTAATTTTTTATAGTAGCTTCGGGCCAGTCGGACCAGCTCTAATCGATCTCCTTCTTCATCTTCTGCGTCTGAGTCTGAGTTAGACTCGGGTTCAGGTTGAGGTTTCTTCTTTGTCGATCTTTCAATTTTTCCTGCAACAAAGGCAATACCTTTCTCGGCCATATTGCAGTTAGTCTGTTCATGAAGTTCTAACTTAGAAAACAATTCATCTAATTTAATTTTAGAGAGATCCCTTGAAACCTTGTATGCATCTACCATAGATGCCCACAAGGTGTTTCTAGGGAAAGCGTTTAAGGCATACCTTGTGACCTATAGTGTGAAGACCGTTCATCAATTCTTGGATTCGTGCGTGAAGTTGGGCTGCTGTTTCATTGTCGGCCATCTTGATGGTGTACAGTTTGTTTAGGAGCAGATCTCTCTTGCTGATCCTGGTGTCTGATGTTCCTTCGTGCAGCTCGATCAATTTTGCCCACAACTCCTTAGCACTGTTGAAGGGGCACACTCGGTTCAGCTCTTCTTTTGTTAAACCGCATTGTAGGGTCTGAGTCGCCTTTGCGTCGGCTTCTATTTTGCGCTTCAGAGCGGTGTCCCATTCTGAGTAGCTTTGAGGTACTCCTTCAGCGTTCTTGGGAATCTCCAGTCCGGACTGGATGATGATCCACATGTCCACCTGAGTTTTCAGGTGGACCTCCATTCGACTTTTCCAGTAAGAAAAATCTTCTCCACTGAAAAGTGGAGGTCTGGCGGTGCTAAATCCTTCTTGCATGGCCATTTAATCGACGTCTAAAAAAAAGAAAACGAACAAGAAAAAATTTCCCAAGACTAGGTCTTGGATTAGTAGTGCAGGATAAGAAAAATAAAATATCGAGGGGTGTTGCACCAACCTCGATTAACGAAAAAAATTCGAACGAAAAATTTAGAAGAAATTCGAACGAGAAAAAAATATACAGAAAAGAAAATAAAAATCCAAAAAATTTTCAAACTGGTGGTTGCACCAAGTTTGAACTTCCCCGCTCTGATACCACTTGTTGGATCGAGAGAACTGATAGAGGGGGGGTGAATATCGGAAAACGTTCGGATTTATGGAAAAAGAAATTGCACAGCGGAAGATAAAAGCAAACACGCGAACACAGTAGTTTTTACTTGGTTTGGAGCCTAGGTCGACTCCTACTCCAAGGCCCACGGTCGTTGACCGTTTACTTTGGGCAATTCTATATGAGGCGCAATAATAGTTTACAAAGATTGATTTACAAATACAGCACAGTAAACTTAACAATTAAAAAGAGGCTCTTCTTTTACCAACGTCCGATGTAGGTTATCTTTTTCGGAGCAGCGGGACGTCGTCGGCTCGAGTTGGGAGGTTTCCGGAGCGAGGTGCGAGAGCAGAAGAGCGTAGAAGCGTTGATGAAAAATGTTTTAATGGCCTTGGGGCCGAGGGCCCTTTATATAGGGCCTGGGGGCGCCCGGGACGTCGGGGCCGCCCCCCCACGTGGCGGTCGATCCGTTTTGACCGGGGCGCCCGGAGTGCTCGGGGCGCCCGCATTGACCGGGTCAAATCTTCATCCTCTTGGCTTCGCGAGGGTGTGCTTCGGCAGCTGGCACTGGGGGCACCTGCGACAGGCGGGGCGCCCGCGACAGGCGGGACGCCCGGAGCATCCGGGGCGCCCCAACATATAACTGTCGAGGCGTGTTTTTGCTCCTGCTAACTTGGGTTGACCTTGGGGGCGCTCGGAACATCCGGCACGCCCTGCTCAGCTTCTGCCTCACTCCTTTGAGGATCTCTGAGCTGCAGATACTCAGTCCTTCGGTCCTGTATCCAAGGTTAGTCCAAAAAGCTGTATTATATTATTTTATACAGCCTTAGCTGTCTTGGTTCTGACTTTGGGTCTCCAAAATGGAACCCTAGGTCGAACCGACGCCTACTGTTCCCTCGACGGGGAACGCGTCCTCACCTATTCCTCTCGGGAGAATGTACCTGATGCCAACCGCTCCTTTGGTTGGACTTTTGCCTGGCGGTCCTTTGCCAGGTCTTGGATACCGAGCTGTCCTTTGCCCGGAACCTAGCATTCCTTCGCTAGGACTTCAGTCCCAAGCTGTCCTTCGCCTGGCGCCTAGCAGTCCTTCGCTAGGGCTTTTCACCCTGGCATTCCTTCGCCAGTGCCTAGCAGTCCTTCGCTAGGGCTTTTTACTCTACACACTCAAGTGACATGTTAGATAACAAGTAAGACTTAACTTTTGAACCCTGTTGCCATTATCAAAACACAGGTTTGACTTTGGTGCTTTCTGCACCAACACTGTCTTCATCGAGCGGATGCAAGCAGAGCATTTGAAGGGGTTCTCCGAAGTGATCTGAGAGTGTCTGAGCTAGATCGCCACTCAGCGTGTCAAGTAGGAGGCGATCGTCGGAGATTTCAGCTACTGATCGGACAGAGACACTACTGATCAGTCTCCAGACCGATCAACAAAGTTCCTGATCGGTTCCTAATCCGATCAGAAGAAGACCTGATCGGTCCCGTGACCGATCAGGAAGAGCAGTACACACCAATCCACTACAAACTGATCAAGGGAGTTTTCTTCATTGGTTTTCGAGCTAGAGGGTTTCTAGCTAGACTTTTGTGTGATGCCAAAGGGAAGTCTTGACAATGAACTGATTTGATGTTCAATTTAGGATAATTTTAGTTCTAAACACTTATTTCTTCAAGTTGCTTAGTTTGTTTCCTCTACACTTCAAGTCAAGTTCTTAAGCAATGTTTTGTTCTAGCTTTCATTATTCTGCTATTAGTTTTCTGCAATTAGTTTTCTGCAATTAGTTCCCTGTAATTAGTTCTTAAATTTCAATTCCAGCGTTTGAATTTAATTGCTCAGTTGTCAAATAGGTTAAGTTTAGTTTTCATAATGTCCTAGTTAATTTTTGCTTAGTTAAGTCTATTTCATTTCAAATTGTATTTTCATTCCTCATTGCAAAAACCCTCATTTACTAGAAAACTCAAAACAATAAACGACAAATTCAAGCTTGAGTTAAACATTCACAACTAGTCCTTGGAAAAATACGACTTGAGGCCCCTATACTACATTTAATTTTGTGAGCTAAGGGTTTTCAATTTATAAATATCTAAATTTGAGGCTCATTCGTGACACTCGTTATTGGGCATCATCAAACACCACAGTGGAATGGTGTGCCCGAGTAGAGAAATTGTACTCTATTAGATATGGTACGATCGATGATGAGTCAGACAGATCTTCTTACTTCCTTCTGGTGATTCGCTCTAGAGATGACTCTTTTCACACTTAACCGAGTTCCATTAAAAGCCGTTATGAAGACACCATTTACGATATGGATCGGGAAGAGTCCCACAATGTCTTTTATGAAGATTTGGGGTTGTGAGGCTTACGTTCGACGTCAAGTCTTAGAGAAATTATGACCTAAATTAGTTAAGTGCTATTTTGTAGGATATCCCAAGGAAACAAAGGGATATTATTTTTTCAATCCCATGTTAGGCAAAGTGTTTGCCGCTAGAAATGATATTTTTCTCAAAAGAGAGTTTATATTTAGAAGAAATAGTGGGAGTAAAATTCATCTTGAAGAAGTTCAAGATGCAGATAGTACTGAGGCCTTGATGGACATTGAATAGGCACCGTAAAGTGTTGTGGATCATGAAATTGTTGCACAAGAAGTGTGGTGCATCAACCTATTCAAGTAGACCAACATCTTCGTAGATCTGATAGGATACGTCGTCAGTCTAAGAGATACTCATTTATCTTGTCTGACCATGATGACATTATGTTTGTTGAATTAAACGAGCCTACATCCTATCAGGAATCTGTGATGAGCCCAGATTCTGAGAAATGGCTAGAGGCCATGAGGTCCAAAATGAAATCTATGTACATCAACCAAGTATGGACTTTGGTTGATCCACCTGAGGGGATTAAACCCATTCGGTGTAAGTGGGTCTTTAAGAGAAAGACTAACATGGATGGTCTTATGCATACCTATAAAGGACGATTGATAGCTAAAGGTTTCAAGTAGATTCATGATATCGATTATGATGAAACTTTTCACCAGTTGCGATACTTAAGTCTATTCAGATCATGCATGCTATTGTAGCTTACCATGATTATGAGATTTGGCAGATGGATGTCAAAACCATATTCCTGAATGGGAATCTACTCGAGGATGTGTACAATACACAACCTGAGGGTTTCGTAGATCTAGAGTTTGCTGGAAAGGTATGTAAGTTACAAAGGTCCATTTATGGGCTAAAGCAAGCATCTCGAAGCTGGAATCTTCAATTCGATGATGTAATTAAAGTGTTTGGTTTCATCAAGAATGAAGATGAAACATGTGTCTACAAGAGAGTTAGTGGGAGCACAGTTATCTTCATGATCTTGTATGTGGATATATACTCATTGGAAATGATATCCCTTCACTACAGTCTGTGAAGATATGGCTAGGGAATTGTTTCTCAATAAAAGACTTAGGTGAAGCAGCCTATCTCTTAGGCATCAAGATTTATAGAGATAGATCTAAGAGATTACTTGGCTTAAGTCAGAGTATTGTTGGTGCCGGAAGCACCATATCGAACTTTGTTTTAATATTGACAAAGGGTTCAAAGTTAAGTATTATTGGTGCTCTAACGATGTTACTCAAGTGTGCAGGAAAAGTTCTAGGAACACTAGGCACGAAGTCCTGATTCTAAGAATTGGGTACTAAGTCCTGGTCGCGGGCTGGACAACTAAGTCCTGACATAAGGTTAGACAATAAGTCCTAGTCATGGACTGGGCACTAAGTCCTGGCCGAGAGCTAGGCACCGGAGACCTGGTGAGTAAAGCTGGGCACTAAATCCTGGTCGAGGACTAGGTACCGAAGACCTGGTTAGTAAAGCTGGGCACTAAGTCCTGGTCGCGGACTGGGCACGAAGACCTGGTGAGTAAAGCTGGGCAAAAGTCCAACCGGAGGAGCCGGTTGGCAAAAAGATAAATTCTCCCAAGAGGAGTAGGTGAGGACGCGTTCCATATAGGAGGGAACATTAGGCGTCAGTTCGACCTAGGGTTCCATTTGGGAGACCTAAAGTTAGAACCAAGACAGCTAAGGCTGTAAAGAATGTCTAACATATCATATATTTGCTTCTTGTGTTTTCGAACTAACCTTGGTTGCAAGAAACGAAGGGACAGTGTTTCTGCAGCTCAGGTGCCTCATTGGAAGGAGGCGCCTCACTGGGCTAGGCGCCTGTATGGATATAGGCACCCCAGTGCAAGGCCAAACCAAGACCATCGAAGCAAACTGCCACTAAAGCCTTTGGACCAATTCAAGCTAGGCGCCTGTGGATAAGCGCTGACCGAGCCTGCGGATTAGAGTTCGCGTAGGAGAGGCCACGTGTAGGCGCCCCCATCAACACAGGTGCCCAGGAGATCACTATAAAAGGGGGTTCTGTTAGTGAGAGCCCTAGAGCCAATCATATGATGATTACTTTTTGGACTCATTGTATCATATTCTTGTATATATATTTCTTATATATAAAGGCATTTCTTATGGTTATTGTACTTATGTGTATTGGTGCCAAATAACTTAGTATAATAACGTCCTTGAGTAGAAGGTTCTTATCTATATCAATCGATTAGTTGAATCGATAGTGAGATGATATAGAGAATACTACTCTTAATTATTCCTAGTCAAGTATTAACATTCAAGGACAATGTTAATGCATAGAGACTAGCATGTAGGTCAACATGATGACTTGATCTCACAAGTCATGGATATGAGATATCAAGTTGACACATGGGTATACATTAGAGAATGTATACTGAATGGCCCGCCATGAGAAAGTATCATGGATCGTTATATGAGTGTCATATACTTTCTCATGTGACTATTAGTATGACTATTAGTCCTTAGACCTGAAGTCACCATAGTTCCCTACATAAGGAGTTATGTACTTTGATTTCGTCAAACGTCACCCGTAACTGGGTGGACTATAAAGGCGATTACTGGGTATGTAACAAATTATGCGGAGGGATGTGAGTGATGTAGATGGGATCTATCCCTCCTATATGACGGGAGAGATATCATAGTCTTGATAGAGTGAGATCACTAAGTGCATGGCCATGCCCAAATAAGGCAATATGAGATATTGAGCTTATTTGATTATAGTGAGTCTACTTGGAGTTCAGACACATAGATTGATTGGAGGATGACACGGTCTATGCCTCATGAAAGATCAATCTAGATATCGAGGATAGAAGGACGTTGTCACATATTGTGATGGTCACAATTATTAGTCACATTGGTGATGTTGGATCTCAACATTCTTGTAACTTGGGTAGCAATGATGTGTTGCTAGATACCGCTCATTGCTTATGTTTCTAAGAGGTTAGAAGCATTGCCAACGTTACAAGAACCTATAGGGTCACACGCAAAGAACAAATAGATGGAGAAAAATGAAGTCAAGTTTGACTTGGCTAAATATGGAAAGTCCATAAAAGGCAAGTTTGACTTGACCCAAATCCAAATCAAGTTTGACTTGACTTGGTTCCACTTCAAGTTAGACTTGACATGGGAGAAGAAATGGAGTCAAGTTTGACTTGCTAAATA
>JAGFNQ010006079.1:0-73207 GCA_024364735.1 Boesenbergia rotunda
AAAGGGACTTTGTTTCTAGAAAGATTAAGTGGGAGTACGTTCAGTCTTGAAGAAATTCAAGACATGGACAATAGCACTGAAGCCTTGATGGAAGTTGAACAGGAACCACAAAGTGTGGTGGTTGATGAGGTTGTTGCACAAGAAGCTGTGGAACAACAACCTGTTCATGTAGACCTACCTCTTCGCAGGTCTGATAGGGTACGTCGTCAGCCTGAGAGATATTCATTTCTCTTGCCTGACCATGATGACGTTATAATCATTGAGAATGAGCCTACCACCTATCAGGAAGCTGTGATGAGCCCAGATTCTGAGTCATGGCTGGAAGCCATGAGATCCGAAATGGAATCCATGTATACTAACCAAGTTTGGACCTTGGTTGATCCACCTGAAGGGGTCAAACCCATTGGGTGTAAGTGGGTCTTTAAGAGAAAGCCTAACATGGATGGACTTACTCATACCTATAAGGGTAGACTGGTAGCTAAAGGTTTCAAGCAAATTCATGGTATTGACTATGATGAAACTTTTTCTCCAGTAGCGATGTTTAAGTCCATTCGGATCATGCTTGCTATTGCAGCCTACCACGATTATGAGATCTGGCAGATGGATGTCAAGACAGCGTTTCTGAATGGAAACCTCCTCGAGGATGTGTACATGACACAACCTGAGGGTTTTGTAGATCCACAGCATACTGGCATAGTATGCAAGCTGCACAGGGCCATTTATGGTCTAAAGCAAGCTTCTCGGAGCTGGAATCTTCGATTCGATGATGCGATCAAACAGTTTGGTTTCATTAAGAACGAAGATGAACCTTGTGTCTACATGATGGTTAGTGGGAGCACAGTAGTCTTCCTAGTCTTGTATGTGGATGACATACTACTCATTGGGAACAACATCCCTTCGCTACAGTCTGTGAAGACTTGGTTGGGGACTTGTTTCGCAATGAAGGACTTAGGTGAAGCAGCCTGCATTCTAGGCATTAAGATCTATAGAGATAGATCTAAGAGATTGCTTGGCCTAAGTCAGAGTACATACATTGATACCGTTTTGCAACGGTTTGCCATGCAGAATTACAAGAAAGGAAATCTGCCAATGTCACATGGCGTGAGTCTTTCGAAGACTCAAGGTCCCTCTTCTAGAGAGGAGAGAGACCGCATGAGCAAGATCCCTTATGCCTCAGCCATAGGATCTATTATGTACGCCATGTTATGTACTCGTCCTGATGTCTCGTATGCTTTGAGCATGACGAGCAGATACCAGTCAGATCCAGGTGAACGTCACTGGATAGCGGTCAAGAATATCCTTAAGTACTTGAGAAGGACTAAGGAATATTTTTTGATATTTGGAGGTGATGAGCATCTAGTTGTAAAGGGTTACACTGATGCCAGCTTCCAAACCGACCAGGATGATTACAGATCGCAGTCAGGGTTCGTGTTTTGCTTAGATGGTGGCGCTGTCAGCTGGAAGAGTTCAAAGCAGGATACAGTTGCTGATTCTACAACAGAAGCTGAGTACATTGCTGCATCTGAGGCAGTAAAGGAGGCAGTTTGGATCCGCAAGTTCGTTACTGAGCTTGGAGTAGTTCCTGGTATAGCCGACCCAGTACAGCTCTATTGTGACAACAATGGAGCTATTGCGCAGGCTAAGGAACCTCGATCACATCAGCGGACCAAACACATACTACGGCGATTCCATCTCATTCGAGAGATCATCGATCGAGGAGATGTGAAGATTTGTAGAGTACCCACAGAGGCTAACGTCGCAGATCCCTTGACCAAGGCTTTGGCACAGATAAAGCATGATGGTCACACTATGTCATTGGGTATTAGATACTACAGCGATTGGCACTAGTGCTAGTGGGAGATTGTTAGTGAGAGCCCTAGAGCCAATCATATGATGATTACTTTTGGACTCATTGTATCATATTCTTATATATATATTTCTTATATATAAAGGCATTTCTTATGGTTATTGTACTTATGTGTATTGGTGCCAAATAACTTTGTATAATAACGTCCTTGAGTAGAAGGTTCTTATCTATATCAATCGATTACTTGAATCGATAGTGAGATGATATAGAGAACACTACTCTTAATTATTCCTAGTCAAGTATTAACATTCAGGGACAATGTTAATGCATAGAGACTAGCATGTAGGTCAACACGATGATTTGATCTCACAAGTCATGGATATGAGATATCAAGTTGACACATGGGTATGCATTGGAGAATGTATACTGAATGACCCACCATGAGAAAGTATCATTGATCGTTATATAAGTGTCATATACTTTCTCATGTGACTATTAGTATGACTATTGGTCCTTAGACCTGAAGTCACCATAGTTCCCTACATAAGGAGTTATGTACTTTGGTTTCGTCAAACGTCACCCGTAACTGGGTGGACTATAAAGGCGATTACTGGGTATGTAATAAATTATGCGGAGGGATGTGAGTGATGTAGATGGGATCTATCCCTCCTATATGACGGGAGAGATATCATAGTCTTGATAGAGTGAGATCACTAAGTGCATGGCCATGCCCAAATAAGGCAATATGAGATATTGAGCTTATTTGATTATAGTGAGTCTACTTGGAGTTCAAGACACCTAGATTGATTGGAGGATGACACGGTCTATGACTCATGAAAGATCGATCTAGATATCGAGTATAGAAGGACGTTGTCACATATTGTGATGGTCATAATTATTAGTCACATTGGTGATGTTGGATCTCAATATTCTTGTAACTTGGGTAGCAATGATGTGTTGCTAGATACCGCTCATTGCTTATGTTTCTAAGAGGTTAGAAGCATTGCCAACGTTACAAGAACCTATAGGGTCACACGCAATGAACAAATAGATGGAGAAAAATGAAGTCAAGTTTGACTTGGCTAAATATGGAAAGTCCATAAAAGGCAAGTTTGACTTGACCCAAACCCAAATCAAGTTTGACTTGACTTGGTTCCACTTCAAGTTAGACTTGACATGGGAGAAGAAATGGAGTCAAGTTTGACTTGACTAAATATGGAAAGTCCATAAAAGGCAAGTTTGACTTGACCCAAATCCACCTCAAGTTAGACTTGACTTAATGCCACATCATTGTGATGAATTGGCATGGTGCCAACCATTGATGATGCTCCACATCATCAAGAGCATTAAGTGTGGATGCCACCTCATCAAGGAAGATTAATGGTCAAGTTTGACTTGACCAAAAGACCACCTCACCTTGAATTGACCAAGTGATGACTTGGCTTGGTTTTGACTAAGTGCGGATGCCACATCATTTCCAAGGTTGTAACCCCCCCCCCCCCCATTTGAATTTGAATTCAAATGAAGGGAGGTTATGGCCGGCCACTTAATGGCCATTAATGGCCATTAAGTGGCCGGCCACAAGGGGAGAACAAAAGGGTTTTTTGTTCCATTTTTCATTAAGTGTGTCTTCTCTTCTTCCTCTCCAAGGGTTGGTGATTTCCTCCTTCTTCTTCTCTTGGCCGAAATCTTGAGTGGTGCTAGCACACCTAAAGGATTTCATCCATCTACTTTTGTTCGCGTGGATACTTCTAGAGGGTTGCTACTTTGCAACCTTGAGATCCGACACCAACCGAGGAGCAAGCGGGATTAAGCGGGGCACGCACCAAAGGTAAAATGATTATCTTTCTTTAGATCTAGGAGTAGATCGGGTTTTGAAGCATGTAAACGAGCACTCGTATATTTTGAAATTGCTTTCTTCGCTCGGATCCTAACTTTTGGGGCTTTCGGGGTTTCCGCGACGCGAAAAAGCGGTTTTCGCGGCCCGAAAAACCCTACACTTGGCAAGGGAGAAGCTACTATATAAAGGAACTAAGGCTAGGCTTGAATTCCTCAATTGAGTTATCAAGAGATTAGTAGCTCCCCCTCTCTCTCTCTAACTCTCTCTCTCTCTAGGGCCGGCCCCCTTCTCTCTCTCTAGGGCTGGCTCTCTCTCCTCCCCTAGGGCCGGCGCACATCCCAAGGGTGGCCGAGAGCTTCATCCGCCTAGAAGGTGCCGAAGAAGAAGGAACAGATCGCGACTCCTTCTTTCCTTTCCCGGAATTTTGATTCCGTTACTTGGTGGTTTGTTTCCTTTCTTCTCTCTTGATCTTCGAGTTGTGCCTTTAGAGAATCTAGTAGTTCTCGTCGGCACAAAACTCGTGGCTTTGTGAAGTCATCCCGAAGAGAACTCGGCGTGGACGCGAATAGTGGCGGAGCTTCCAAGGGACGCTACGGTTGGATCTCGTCCCTTACTTCGAGTTACGCGAGGTACTAAGTAAATTAGTTTACTTTTTCGCAAAATTTTAATTTATCATCATGTCCACACATCATAAGGTCACATGCTAGATACGTGGTTAAAAATAATTTGAGAAATTATTTATGCTAATTCTTCCGCTGCACGTAAATATTTTAAAATTTACGAACCCGTATCCTTGTCAACATGCACCCGGTCCCAACATTGCCTTCATCTCCTCTATCTCCTTTGATGTTTTTGGACACATCTCTTTAGATAAAGGTACTCCATGCCGAAAAGGTAGAAAACCTTTCTTGTAGTTTTGCATGCTAAAACGAGCTAGGATAGTGTCAATATACGAAGCTTGAGATAAGCACAACATCCATTTCTTGCGATCCCTTATAACTTAGATCCCAAGGATGTGTCCAGCTTCTCCCAAGTCCTTCATATCAAACTATTTGGACAACCATACCCTTACGTCTGACAACACATTGACATTATTGCCAATGAGCAAAATCTCATCTACGTATAGTACAAGAAATACCAATATGTTTCCGTCACTTCTCTTGTATACACAAGACTCATCCAGACATTGTATGAATCCATAAGATTGGATTACCTCATCAAACCAGATGTTCCAAGATCTTGAAGCTTGTTTCAATCCATAAATGCACTGATTAAGCTTGCACACAAGATGCTCTTTGCCCTTCGAAATGAATCCCTCTGGTTGCTTCATATAGATGTTTTCTTCAAGACTTTCGTTAAGGAAGGTTGTCTTGACATCTATTTGTCAAACCTCATAATCCATATGAGCAACAATAGACAAGAGAATCCGAATAGACTTAAGCATGGCTACCGGCGAAAAGGTTTCCTCTTAATCGATCCCTTCTTTCTGAGTATACCCCTTCGCAACAAGCCTTGCTTTAAAGGTTTCCACCTTTCCATCTGATCCTCTCTTCCTTTTATAGATCAACTTACATCCAATGGCTTTTATACCATCCGGTGGTTCTACTAGCTCCCAAACTTGATTTGAGTCCATAGATTCTATCTAAGAGTTCATCGCCTTTTGTCAAGATATCGTATCTTTGTCTTGGAGTGCCTCGTCATAGGTCCAAGGATCATGTTCATGTTCACCAGAATAGTCCGAGGACTCTCCCAAAAACATAAATATGTCAGGTTGCCTAACATCCCTCCCACTATGACTAGGTACTACCTGTGTATCATCTGAGATACGCGGTGCAGTCACTTGTGGTATATCATCCTGTACCGTTGGTACTAAAGTAGGAACTTCCCCCCTTTTTTCCTCTAGAACAATCTTACTCATAGGCTTGTGATTATTACATAGTCCACTTTTAAAAATTGGGCATTCGTGCTAACAATGACCTTCTAATCTTTAGGACTATAAAACAATCCACCTTTCGTTCCTCTAGGATAACCCGTGAACAAGATAACTTATGTACGTGATTCCAACTTATCAGCATCTCCCTTCAGCATATGTGCTGGACTACCCCAAATCCAAATATGTCTCAGACTAGGCTTACGTCAATTCTACAATTCTGTGGGAGTAGAGGGTACTGATTTAGAATGGACCAAGTTCAGAATATACACTGTCATTTCCAGAGCGTACCCCCAGAACGAATTCGGTAATTCAGAATAACTTATCTTCGATCTAACCATTTCCATAAGAGTCATATTCCTTCGTTCTGCCACACCATTCTATTGGGGTGTACCGGGTTCGGACAATTCAGATTGAATCTCAGCCTCTGGTAAGTAACTCCAAAACTCTCCCAAGAGGTACTCACTACCACGATCAGATCGTAGTGTCTTGATACTTTTACCATTACGTTTCTCCACATCAGCCTTGTACTCTTTGAACTTATCAAAGCACTTAGACTTGCGGTGCATCAAGTAAATGTATCCATATCTCGAATAGTCATCTATAAATGAGATAAAATATTCAAAGTCACCTCTTGCCTGGATAGACATTGTTGGGACCGGGTGCATGTTGACATGGATACGGGTTCGTAATTTTAAAATTTAATTACATGCAGCGGAAGGTTTAGCATAAATAATTTCACAAATTATTTTAACCATGTATCTAGCATGCAACCTTATATTGTGTAGACATGATCATAAATTAAAATTTTACAGAAAGTAAACTAATTTACTTAATACCTCACGTAACTTGATGTAAGGGACGAGATCCAACCATAGCGTCCCTTGGAAGCTCCGCCTCTATTCGCATCCACGCCGAGTTTTCTTTGGGATGACTTCGCAAAGCCACGAGTTTCGTGCCGACAAGAACTACTAGATTCTCCAAAGGCACGACAAGAATATCAAGAGAGAGAGATGGAAAACTAACCACCAAACGAAAAATAGAATCAAGATTCCAGGAGGAAGGAAGAAGTCGCGCCCCGCTTCTTCTTCTTCTTTGGCACCTTCTTGGTGGAGGTGGCTCACGGCAAAGGAGGTGAGGGCAGCCGGCCCTAGAAGAGGGAGAGGGTAGCCGGCCATAGAAGAGGGAGAGGGAGAGAAGGAGAGAAAGAGAGGCTAGGTAATAATCCTTGATCACTTGAATTGATTTCCAAGCCTTGCCTTTGCACCTTTATATAGTAGCCTCTTTATCGCCAAGTCTCCTTTTTAACGGAATAAATTTTTTCATAAGAAATTTATCTTATAAATTTTTCTATGAATTATTCCTTTATGCCAAGTTTTTATTATAACTTAATTTATAATAAAAACAACCATGTCTCCCCTTTTATTATGGAATAAATTTTACAAGAAATCTATCTTATAAATTTTTCTTATCATGAAAAAATCAATTCATAATTGACTTTATAAAATAAAATAAACCAATCCATGGTTCATTTTAATTTCCATAAAAAGAATAAATTTCTATAAATTTCTTTATCATGATAAATCAATCCATTATTGATTTTATAAAATAAAATAAACCAATCCAAGGTTTATTTTAATTTCCATGAAAATAAATCTCTTTATATAAATTTCTTTATATAAATTTCTTTATTTAAATTTCTTTAGCCATAATTTTACAAAACAAACCACGCGCGATTTATTTTATAATTTGAACCAAACAATTTGGTTCTCCCTCTTATTGTAGCCGGCCAAACCAAAGAGGGTGGGGACCCTCTTTGGCCGGCCAAACCAATGCCGTAACCGTATGAATTAAACTCATTTAATTCGTCCAATAAGACTTCAAAAGACTTAGCCATTTTATGCTTTCGATGCATCTCTAAAAAATTTAGATTCGACTTATCTCTCTTGATCGAAAAATCCAATTTTCAACTCGTTTTAAATCCCTCGGATTACTCGTAGTGCGTGTGACTAAATAGGCTTTCGATTTATGTTGGTCGTCTATAATTCATCAATTATAGAACGATCATGAGTGGCACCTAGTAGTACATCATGATCCCCAATTAATCGAAAGATCAACGGTTGACCTCAGAAATTATTCTGAAACCCTTCAGCAGCTCTAATGAATCGTGCCCCATTCCCTTCACCATCATATACCCACTTGGTTCAGGGCATGGTCCATATGTATCAGTCCCCACTAGGCTGACTACGTCACACCTAGCCCAAGTAATGTCTTTCTCGTCCAATGGATTCTAATTACTCTCATGTATTTCAAAGACTCATACTCTGAACATGTCATGCTCTGGCCAGAGGCTTTGAGTAATAATCCGACGATAGGCCTTGGGTATACATCCCCTCGCAAGGAGTGGTGAATCCTTTGTAGGTTGTTCAAACATCTTCGGGCACTTCGGCTTATACCCAACCATCCTGGGTCCACACTTCCTTGGAGATGCTTGCTTAAGATGTTAAAGTATAAGTCTCCATGACCAAGATGACTTGAACACCGCAAGTCAAAGGAACATCGCACTTAAGCTGCAGTAAGAACTTCACTGACATATCTATATGTAGACTACCATGTGATGTTTTACAGCCAGTCACTCCAATGAACTAGTTCCCTTAACTAGCATTCATGTTTATCTCCGGACATCCCAATGTCACCAACCAGTGAGAATCAGCTGATTAGAGAATAACCCATGCTAATTTCAACAGAATTGATAGTGTCCTTATTTATCAATTCATCGACTAGGGACAATTTCAATACTTCACAATTTCTATTGTAGAGATAATCACTAGTTGTGAATTCATCACTAATTCTCTCATGCTGTGAATTGTATTGTGGACATTCAGTAAATGAGTTTAAGATCCCAATCAAACACACAGACATGTATACTCAAATAGTGAATATTCATTTATTAAAATAAATGTTTACAATCATAAGGCGATTGCCTTAGGACACTTCTCTCATATTACTAACAGACATAGGACCGCACAAATCAGAATGAACCAATTCCAACACTTCTTTGGTTCTATACCCCTTGGCTTTAAAAGGTCTCTTGGTCATTTTTCCTTCCAAGAAAGATTCCCAGGTTGGGACGTCTTTCACCACCAGTGAACCGAAAGGTCCATCGGTTATCAACCTTTGAATTCTACTCAAGTTAATATAACCCAATCTTAGAGGCCAAAGACATGTTTGGTTCATTTTCGAATGTTCTTTTCTCTTATTAGAATTAGAAGATGTGTTATTAATTTCCATTTGCATCGTGGGAGTTATTGGATTACGAGTATAAAAATTGCCAACCAACGCACCAGAACAGATAATCTCCCTATTCCTTTTGATAACAACTTTGTCATTAAAGAAACAGAATATCCATCCATAAACAATTTAGACACTGAAATCAAGTTCTTTCTAAAACAAGGAACGTAAAGATAATTTCTCAAAACCAAAGATTTATTCTTAGCAAAAGATAAATGAACATCTCCCACTATAATAGCTGCCACCTCCGTAGAATTGCCCATGTAGACGGTAATGTCGCCCTCAAATAGTCGTCTGGTTTCCTGGAACCCCCACAATGAATTGCAGACATGATCAGTGGCTCCCATATCTACACACCAAGTACCGGTAGATATCATAGCTAAACATGTTTCAACAAATAATGAAAATGATATACCTTGATTTTTCAACCTTCGGTGGGGATAATCCACCTTCCAATGTCCATCCTACTTGCATGTGAAGCACTTGCCTTTTGGCTGTTAGATCGAGAAGAACGATAGAGGGGGGGTGAATATCTTAAAACGTTCGAATTCATAAAAGAGAATTAACAGCGGAAAAAATTAAAGTTAAACACACGCGAACACCAAGATTTTACTTGGTTTGGAGTCGCGGTCGGCTCCTACTCCAAGGCCCACAGTCGTTGATTGTTTACTGCGGGCAATTCTATATGCGCAAAAAGTTTACAGAGATAGATTACAAGATTAGTACAGTAAACTGAAAGAAAAACCGCTCTTAGTTACCGACGTCCGGAGTAGATCGTATTTCCGAAGCAGAGGGACGTCGTCGGCGCTTGTATCTCGAGTCGGGAGGTTTCCGGGATAGAGCGCTAGAGCAGAAGAGCGTGAATGTGTTGGAATACTTCTTATTCTGAAGCCTTGGGGTCGAGGGACTTTTTATAGCCCCTGGGGGCGCCCGTAACGTTGGGCCCCCCCCACGTGTCATCTGATCCAAGCTCCTCTCGGTCAGCTCTGATCCCTTCAAACTCGAGATCAAACTTTGATGGGGGCGCCCGGGACACTGGGGGCGCCTGGGACGCTGGGGGCACCCGGGATGCTGGGGGCGCCCTGGTTGACCCTTTCAGCGGGCTTCTCGGCTGGATGAAGTTATACGCTTCGTTGGCTTGAGTGCGGGGCGCCCTGGGCACTGGGGGCACCCTGGATCACGGGGGCGCCGCGCCCATGAGCTGTCGAAGCGTACATTTGCTCCACTTCTTTTTGTATTCACCTTGGGGGCGCCCGAGACACTCCGGGCGCCCTACTCAGCTTCTGCCTCACTCCTTTGAGGCTCTCTGAGCTGTAGACACTCGTTCCTTCAGTCTTGCATCCAGGGTTAGTCCAAAATAACATAGAGCAATAATATGTTAGTTTTATACAGCCATAGCTGTCATGGTTCTGACTTTGGGTCTCCAAAATGGAGCCCTTGGTCGAACCGACGCCTACTGTTCCCTCGACGAGGAACGCGTCCTCACCTACTCCTCTCAGGTGAATTTACCTGATGCCAACCGGCTCCTCCGGTTGGACTTTTGCCTAGCAGTCCTTCACCAGGTCTTGGATACCAAGCTGCCCTTCGCCCGGTGCCTAGCAGTCCTTCTATAGGGCTTTGTATCCTGGCAGTCCTTCGCCAGGTGCCTAGCAGTCCTTCGCTAGGTCTTTGTATCCAGGCAGTCCTTCGCCAGGTGCCTAGCAGTCCTTCGCTAGGGCATTGTTTCTTGGCAGTCCTTCGCCTGGTGCCTAGCAGCCCTTCGCTAGGACTTTGATTCCTCGCAATCCTTCGCTAGGTGCCTAGCAGCCCTTCGCTAGGACTTTGTTTCCTGGTAGTCCATCGCCAGGTGCCTAACATCCCTTCGCTAGGACTTTGTTTCCTGGCAGTCCTTCGCCAAGTGCCTAGCAACCCTTCACTAGGACTTTTCCTGCACACTTGAGTAACATTGTTAGATCACCAATAATACTTAACTTTGAACCCTTTGCCAATATCAAAACTAGGTTCGATATGGTGCTTTCTGCACCAACAATCTCCCCCTTTTTGATTTATGGCAACACAATTCAAAGTTAAGTAAAAATTACAACATTTTAAGCAAGAAGGTTAAGACCAATAAAACATAGCAATTCTGAATAGTATAAAGTCTAAACCCAATGTAATTTAAAAAAAAATTCTCATACTCCCCCTGAATAATTGTGTTATAAAGCAACACTTAAAACACTTAACTTTGACCTTTCCTCCCCCTTTGACATATATCAATAACATACATCGGCGAACAAGGTTTCTAATAGGGAGTTTTGAGTTTTTGTAAAACTTTTAAGTTTTTGACAAAGTGTTTTTTTAAAAAAAAAATAGAGTAAAGGCCTTTGCATAAGAAAATTTTTATACTTGGACAATTTTCCATTTTGAAATATTTTGCAAGCCTAAATTTTGTTAAACAACTTTTACTTACAAGGCTTTGCAAAAAGAATTTTACTAAAAAAGTTTACTAAGGCAAAATTTTGAAGCCAAATTTCCCTTAAAAAAATTCAACTTTGAGAATTGGGAAAAAATTTGTTTACCAAAAAAAATTTGCACACTTAGAAAAAATTTGCTTGGAAACACTTTGTGCATTTAAAAACAAAATCTTTAAGAAATTTCCCGACAAGTTTTTCAGCAAAAAAACTTTTCTTAGAAACATTTACCAAAATTTTCAAAAAGTTTTTTGCTCAGACAAATTTTGTTTACAAGAAAAAATTTTACTTAGGAAAAAAACATGCACTTAAAAGAAGTTTTGAAACACTTAGAAATTTTTGAAGCACTTTTTGAAAAAGAGATAAAAATTAAATAAAGTTTCCTTTTTCTCTTTCTTTCACTCTTTCCTTTTTCTCCCCCTATTTTAGACCATTTCTAAGATAAACTTTCTTTGAAAAAGGGAAAATGTTTAAGAAAGAAATTTAATTTTCACTTTTTCTACTCTCCCCCTTGACCATATATAAATAAAGAACTCTTGAAAACTATATTTTGAAAGACATTTAAAATTTGTGTATCAGAGCTTATGGACTTTGAAAACATAAATATTTGAGTCAGAGAATAATGTCAACAATGAAGAATTGATGCTAAAAAAATTGGAGTCAAGTATATTTTTATTGAGTCCACGCATGACACGTAAAAATATTTAATCAATAAGTTTACTTATTTTGGCTATTTTGAAAAATGCAAGTATTTCAAAAGATATTAAGCTTTTTGAGAGATGCACGTACTCTGTATCTTTGAAAAATATAAGTCACTTTGAAAGATATTATGCATTTTTGAAAATATAAGTATTATTTGAAAAATATGCATTTTTGAAAAATATACAAGTACTTTTGAAAACAGATTGAGCCTTTTTGGAAAGTCTAAGTACTGTTTATGAAAACTATTAGACCTTGAAAAATATAAGTAATTTTTGAAAAGTATTATGCATTTTGAAAACATAATATTTTACTTGACTAGGTTTCTTTTCCAGTCTAACACAATCCTAGGAAACTTTGTTAACTACAAGGACATTTTCCTAAGTGTCCTGGAAATTTCTCCAACCCAAGTAAATATTATTTCAAAAATAATTTAATAAGCCACAAGATTTTTGAAAGATAAAATAATAGTTTTTGAAAGAATAATTATTTAAGTTTTCAAAAGGATTTTAAACGTGTAGTGCATGAAAACATATAGTTTTGAAAATATTCAATAATTCTTTTAATTTGATCTCCCCCTAAACATGACCCAGTCCTAGGAAGCTTGTTGACTACAAGCGATCTTCCTCTGAGTTTTAAGGTTTGATTTAAATTATAAGAATTATCTAATAACTTTAAAACAAATAATTACCAAAAAAATATTTCAGAAATTCTTCTTTTGACTCAAACCCCCCTAAATTTGACACATCCTAGGAGTCCTTGTAGATCATGAAGTGGACCTTCCTCTGTGTCTTTAGAGTTTATTAAAATCAAAAGAATAATTTTGAACACCCTTCTGAGTATGATAACTTTTAAGATAAATTTTTGAAAACATAACTTGAAATGATAGCACAGTTTTCGAAGATCATGATGATAATTTTTTAAAGAGGTAGTAATATCGAGGGTTTTTGAATAAGTTTTAAAGAATAAGGTTTTTGAAAAATCTGAATTTTTTGAAAAAGATTAAGAAGAACTCCCCCTGTATCCGACACAGTCTGTGTTTTATCTAAGTTCCTTAAGGGACTTCAGTGTTGACCAGGTTGACTAGGGTTTGACTATGTTGACCAAAGTTAACTCAGTTTACTAGGTTTGACCAATTAATAACAAAATCAAAAAAGCCTTAGATTCTATTTAAAATGTGTCTATTGTGATATTTAACATGAAATTCACTATTTTGAAAAAAAAATAGGGTACAGTAAACTAAATTAATTTGCAAAATAGAGATAATTTTGAATAACTTTTGCACACCTTTTTATTTAAAAAGATAGTGAATTATGCTTTTAGGTCCTAGATGTCTCACCCAGTTCTACGTGATCAAGCATGTTAACCTTATGGGTTTCATGACACAAATTTTAGTAGAAATAAGAAGTTATTTTGAAAAATCATGATTAATTTTGATAAAGTTAAATTAATTTTGAAAAGCAATTGGTTTTGAATTTATTTTGAAAAACAGTGTTTGAATCTATGATCAATTGAAATTTGTGTTAGATTTGAATTTGACAAGAAGTAACTTGAATTTGAATTTCAAAAATTGGCTTCCAGGTCTTGGCGAGGCACTAGGCCTTCTTTGGCCGTAGCCTTATTGGATCATCAACCCTTTCCTTGACAAAGCCTTTTAGTGAAATTTCATTTTCAAAATTACTTTTTGAAAAATTCTCGTCTAACTAGTTTGGGTCTTGGATCAGTAGCTTCGGCTAGCTCCACCATAAAGGTTTCCCTAACGTACTATCATCTCACCTCCACCCAATACTATGTTGTTCAAATTCCAATTAAACCGTTTTAGTCCTTAATCTAACCAGTCCTAATTCTAAGCAAAAAAATAAAAAGCAACATACAATTAAAGCAAACAAGAAAAAAAATGATCTAAGTTACATCATAATCGAAATAAAACTTTGGTTTTTTAAAATCAGCATGGTTGTGAATTAAATTTTCTAACGTATTAACCTAAACTAATTTATAAGATTCAATCATATTATTCATGGTAAATAATGGAATTTCAAATACTGTAAATTTACCTCTAAATTTCTTTATGGAGGTCTCCCCCTTGATTTTATCCATCTTTCTTTTGACTAATTGTTCTTTCAGCATTTTGTAGTGGTCGTGAGCCATCCGGACCGGCTTCTGATGATCCCCTTCTTCGTCGTCAGATTCTGAGTCTGAGTCGGACTCAAGCACTGGTTGAGGCCCCTTTTGCAATTTTCTTGGAGTTTTCCCTGAAATAGAATTTATACCTTCCTCGACCATTACAGTATCTGTTTGATTATTTAATTGTAATTTTGAAAAGAATTCAAAATCGGTTACCGTCTCAGTTAGTTCGTCTTCTAAATCTGGCTGGGATTCGGGTTCTGACTCTGGCTCGGCTGTTTGTGCTTGGACCGAGAGTGCAAGACAGCTTACTTGATCTTCTAAACCTTCTGAGTCCACGATGTTGTAAGTCTCTTCAAGTAGGTTAATCAGTTTTTCCCACATCTCTTTAGGACATTCGAATGGTCCAATCTGCTTGAATACTTCTTTTGTTAGGCTGCATTGAAGGATTGCAGTCGCCTTTGCATCTGTCTCGATCATGTTGAGTGTTGGTTCATCCAATTTGTCCCAGGCGAGTGCTATCCCATCTTCTGTGGGGAATCTAAATCCCCTTTGGATTATCATTCATAGATCTAGATGGGCCTTTAGGTGGGATTCCATTAGACCCTTCCAGGTTCTGAAGTTCACGCCAGAGAATAGAGGTGGACGAACACTGTTCCATTCTTGATTGGCCATTAAGGATAAATCATGTACAAAAAAATAGAAATGTACTGAGACTTGGTCTTTGATTAGTAGTGCGGGAGCAGGGGAAAAATAATCCAAAATAAATCTTGCACGAATTTCGAGGTAAAATATTAAAAAAAATTTATGACAAATTTTTGAAAATATTAGCTTTATCAATTTTGATTAATGAATAAAAAAGTAAGAATTCAATGTTTGGGAGAAAATTTGCTCAAAGTAAGTTAGCTTGAATTTCGAGAAAAAATATTAAAATAATAAAAAAATTTATCACAAATTTTCAAAAATTGATTATTTTATCAATTCTGACTTATGATGAAAAATGAGAATTCAAAATTGATTATTTTAAACCCACCTACAGATATTATTTATTTGAAATAAAGATCGAGTGGTGTTGCACCAACCTCAATTAACGAGAAAGATTAAAAAAAGATAAAATAATTTCAAAATTCCGAAAAACTCTCAAATTGGTGGTTGCACCAAATTTGAGCTTCCCCGCTCTGATACTGTAGCGACCCGCCTTCTCTACCTTAGACGGATCATTACTTTATCTACTTCTTGACTCTAATGCACGACTAAGAATGCGGAAATCTTTTTTTTTCTTCTCAATTTAAATGTATCTATGATATACTAACTCTAATAGTCATGCATGATACAATGACATACTTCTTTACATCTATAGGACTTTTCTGCAATGGTACCAGTCGACTGCGATCTGACCAGTCGACTGGTATCGGCCTCAGAAAGTTTCTGGGCGTGGCACCAGTCGACTGGCCTCTTGGCAGTCGACTGGTGTATCGGACAGAAGCTACTGTTCGATAGGGCAGTCGACTGGTTCTGAACCAGTCGACTGGCACGCCTGAAAACTGAAAATTCAGATTCGAAACTTAGCTTCCAAAGGCCCACTAAACATATAGTTTCAAGCCATAACAAGACTCAACACCATTTCTATACTCTATACTAGTTTCCCAAACATTTTAGCCAATCAAAACAACTTCATAAACTCGAAATTAGAACTTTTGTGGAAGTAAATAAGCTATTCAAGTTTATATGAACTTTAACCTTAGAGTTTGTACCAATCTTGACTCCTATGCATTCATAACACCAAATACATGTTCTATAACCTTGCTAAAGCATTATGAAATGCGAATGCAACTTTTCTAAACATATTTAAGCAATAAAACTTGATTCAAAGGGGAACTAGTACTATCTTGGCACATGCATCAATATCTCCAACAAAGTATCAATATTCCAAACTACTCACACTTCTACTCATCCAATGCAATCATAAGGATATGTATGCTAAATGAAATGACATGGAATCTTTACTCTAAGAAATTGAGCATGTAAAACTATCCAAAGCTTAAATGTTCGCTAAACTCCATAAAGCAATAACTTGGAATTTGAATAAACTTAAACATTGTAATTCAAATAACTAAATTGTCTCATCTCAAGGATCTCTCCAAGATCAGCCACCACACACACGTCGCTCAGCATCGCCTTGTCGCCTTCCTTCAGAATTGCTTGTCTTTACCTTTACTTTTCTTTTCTCATAACATTCTTAGCCCCTAATCTCATATAGGGTGCTTAATCAAACATATATAAGCATATAATGAACTAAGATCACATGCAAAAACTTTAACAAAAAGGAAATATCTCTTTTAAAAACTTTTAAGGGAAATTCTCGCGGAAAAACCGCCTCTTACTGCAGGTGAGCAGTACTTACATTGGTTTTCTTGAACTTACTACCGAAATTGAGATCCAGGGCTCGTGAGAAACGTGAGATCTCCACGAACCGTCCGCGCCTACGCGTTCTCCTCGTCGAGACGGACGAAACGCTCCATCTCCTTGGTTCCCTCTTGGCCGGCGCCCCCTTGGAAGAGGAGAGGAAGTCTCGGCTTGGTGTTGGCGTGCGCACAAGAGAGGGGAAGAGGATTCCCGTGCGTGTGTCGCGCGGCTAGGGTGAGGAAGAGAGAAAACCAAAAAATCCAATTTTCTCTCTTAACTTATCTATTTATACTTATGGGGCGGATTGACCTAACCACAACTTATCTATTGGTTCGCTTATTCTCTATCAACAAAACGAACCAGCCCAGCTGGTCGCGCGCGCGCCTGGTCACGTGGTGGTCGCGGGTTCGAACCCCCTGCTGCCCTTAAACGTTTTTTTTTAAAAAATACTAAACGGACTCGGAAAATTCCATAAAAATATTCTAAAAATTCCTAAAAATATCTAGAATATTTCTAAACCATTTTCAAATAATTCTAAGGACTTTAAGAACTAAAAATGGGAATTTTGGGGCATTACAATCCCCCATACCTTATAAAAAGTTCGTCCTCGAACTTAGAATAATTCTGGATATCTTTCTCTCATGCTGTCCTCACGTTCCCAAGTAGCCTTCTCATGCTTTTGATTCTGCCAGATGACCTTCACTAGTGGCACTTCTTTGTTTCTTAATCTTTTAACTGCTTTGTCCACTATCTGTGTCGGTCTGCTCTCATAGCTAAGATCTTCTTGGATCTGTACTGACTGAGGCTGAATCACTTGGCTAGGGTCGTGAATACACTTCTTTAGCATAGAGACATGAAAGGTACTGTGGATAGCTGACATATCCTCTGGTAGGTCCAGCTCATATGCTACCTTACCGACCCTCTTTATGATCTTGTAGGGTCCTATGTAGCGAGGACTTAGCTTGCCCTTCTTGCCAAATCTCACCACTCCCTTCATGGGAGCGACCTTGAGAAATACTGAATCTCCAACTTGGAACTCAAGTGGCCTTCGGCGTGTGTCAGCATAACTTTTCTGTCTACTCTGGGCAGTCTCAATCTTCTGGCGGATCGTCTGGATAGCCTGAGTGGTCTCATCTATAAGCTCAGTCTGGCTGCCTAGTCCTGACTCCATCTCTTTCTTCTCACCAGCTTCTTGCCAACATATGGGTGATCTGCATTTTCTGTCATACAATGCCTCATAAGGTGCCATCCTGATGGTGGCCTGATAGCTATTGTTGTAGGCAAACTCAGCTAAGCACTGAAATTTGCACCAACTACCTTTAAAGTCCAACGCACAAGCCCTGAGCATGTCTTCTAAAATCTGATTTACTCTCTCTGTCTGTCCATCTGTCTGGGGATGGAAAACTGTGCTGAACTGAAGTCTGGTGCCTAGGGCGTTCTGAACACACCTCCAAAAATGGGAGATGAACCGCCCATCTCTGTCCGAAACGATCGACTTCGGAACTCCGTGAAGCCTGATTACTTCTTTCACGTACAGCTGTGCTAACTGCTCTACTGAATGCGATAACTTGATGGCTAGGAAGTGGGCAGACTTGGTCAATCTATCCACTATCACCCATATTGCATCGTGTCCATGGGTGGTCCTGGGGAGACCTGTGATAAAATCCATGGATATCTCTTCCCACTTCCACTCTTGAATGGGAAGTGGTTGTAGAACTCCTCCTGGTCTCTGGTGCTCTGCCTTGACTCTCTGGCAGGTCAAGCAGGTACTGATATATCTGGCCACGTCTCGCTTGAGTCCAGACCACCAGAATCTTTTCTTTAAATCTTGGTACATCTTGGTAGAACCAGGATGCATAGAGTACGGGGTACTGTGGGCTTCTTCTAAAATATTCTTTCTTAGTTCCTCATCATTGGGGACGCAAAGGCGGTCTCCAAGATAGAGTATGCCACTATCTGATATTCGAAACTCTGAATTTTCTGCCTCTTGGATCTCCTGCTTGATCTTCTGGATCTCTGGGTCTTGATCTTGCTTTTCTTGTATATCTTTAAGCAGGGTTGACTCTAGGGTCAATGCAGAAAATTGCCCAACTATAACCTCGACTTCAAAATCTTTTATTTCTTTCCGAAGTGGTGGAGACAGTGATGATAAGGACATCAGTGCTGCACAGGATTTTCTGCTCAGTGCATCTGCCACTTTATTAGCTTTACCTGGGTGGTAGAGGATTCCACAGTCATAATCTTTGACCAACTCTAGCCACCTGCGCTGCCTCATATTCAGGTCCTTCTAAGTGAAGAAGTACTTCAAACTTTGATGGTCTGTGAAGATTCTGCACTGCACTCCATACAGGTAGTGTCTCCAGAGCTTCAGCGCGAAAACCACAGCTGCTAGCTCAAGGTCATGCGTAGGATAATTCTTCTCGTAGTCCTTGAGCTGTCTGGAGGCATATGCTATTACTTTACCGTCTTGCATGAGGACAGCTCCAAGGCCTATCTTGGATGCATCACTGTAGATGTCAAAGGCCTTGTCACTTTCTGGAACAGTCAGGATGAGAGCACTAGTCAATCTTTTCTTCAGTTCTAGGAAACTGTGCTCGCATTTATCTGACCACTCAAACTTCTGGTTCTTTCTGGTCAGGGCTGTGAGTGGAGAGGCTATTCTGGAAAAGTCCTCCACAAATTTTCTGTAATATCCTGCCAGGCCTAAGAAGCTTCTGATCTCACTGACATTCTTTGGTTGACTCCAGTTACTAACTGCTTCAATCTTGGCTGGGTCTACCATAATACCTTCCTTGGAAATAATGTGGCCTAGGAAGGCCACCTGATCAAGCCAAAACTCACACTTTGAGAATTTGGCGTACAACTCCTTCTGGTATAAGGTTTGCAACACTATCTTCAGGTGTTCTTTATGTTCTTTCCGAGTCTTTGAATACACTAGGATATCATCAATGAAGACAATGACGAACTTGTCTAGAAAATCCTTGAACACTCAATTCATTAGATCCATAAACGTCGCAGGGGCGTTTGTCACTCCAAAGGGCATGACCACAAACTCATAGTGCCCATATCTTGTACCGAAAGCAGTCCTTGGCACATCACTCTCCTTCACTCTGAGCTGATGGTAACCTGATCGCCGATCTATCTTGGAGAACACTATGGCTCCTTTCAGCTGATCGAATAAATCATCTGTCCTTGGCAAAGGATATCTGTTCTTGATGGTTACCTTATTCAAAGCTCGATGATCTATGCACATTCGCATAGATCCATCTTTCTTCTTGACAAACAGTACAGGAGCTCCCCAAGGTGAATGACTAGGGCGGATGAAACCCTTGTCAAGCAGCTCTTGCAATTGTTCTTGTAATTCTTTCAGTTCTGCTGGCGCCATGCGATAAGGTGCCTTCGAAATTGGGTTGGTTCCTGGGGCCAACTCAATTTCCCGATTGGGAGGGAGTCCTGGTAACTGTTCAGGAAACACCTCAGGATAGTCATAGACTACCCTCACTTCTTCTCTCTTCAATCCTTCTCCTTGACTCGCATCCACTATATGAGCTAGAAAACCAGAGCACCCCTTCTCTAACATTCTCTGAGCTTGTAAGGTAGGTAGGAACCTATTTATCTTTCTCCTTGGGTCTCCAATAAACTCAAATGAAGGTTTTGCTTCTGGTGTGAACTTGACTTTTTTTCTTGCGGCAGTCTATAGAAGCATTATACTTGCTCAAGAAGTCCATTCCTAAAATGACATCGTAATCCTTCATCTCAAGGACTAACAAGTCACTGTAGAGCTCTCGGTTGGAAATCTAGATTGATACTGCCCTTAGCCTCTCAGTAGCGGCCATTACTTCCCTTGACGGTAAGGTTGTTAAGAACTTCATCGTTTAACCTTTCTGGTGGCCTTTACACTGTCTAAGTAGTGCTCAGTGATCAAAGCACTACTTATTAGTTCTTCGGAGGTTTGCAGCCTCTTAACACCGCTAGCCCCCTTCAACGCTATCTCAGGCCTTAACATCTTGAGCATTAGCCTAACTATCTCTTTTTCTGTGCTAACTAGCTCTGGGCACAGATGAGCTAACCGCTTAAACATCTTCACTGCTTCATCCACGGATAGTTCTCCTTGTCTGAACTCCGTGAATTCATCATAATGCTTGTTGGTTACTTGCATGTGAGAGTATTCTTCGAAGAACTCAGTCTCGAAGTCGGCCCATGTCATCTGGCTGACATTTCTCTTGGCCTTGACTCTCTTCCACTATATTCTAGCATCTCCCGTAAGGCAGAAAGATGCACACTTTATCTTCTCTACCTCATGCCAGTCCAGTAGCCCTACTATTCTTTCCAACGTTTTGAATCATGCTTAAGCATCCCATGGTTTGCTTGTGCCTGGGAAGTTCCCTGGCTTCAGTTTCTCCTACTGAATGAGGTACGCTTCTTGCCTTCTAGGAGCTTGCTCCTCGTTTTGGGCCTTTCTAGGACGTCCTCAAATGTATAACTTAACACTTAATGGTAATGTTCCCAAACTTGCTTTAGGATATAACAAGACCTTGGTCTTGATTCTTATCTCATTTCTTAGTCCTAGAACTCGTTCTAGGGCTTAGTAAGACCTTGGTCTTACTCAAAACTTTTATCAAGCACCTTGCGTGCCGAAATCCCAAAACTTACTTTTGGGCAAATCAAGTAAGTACTTAAGCATTTCTCTAATATCCATTCTAGGGATTAAACATGATTCCGTGATACTAAGGTATTAAACATGCTTCCTTGTTCTATGCACATATGAGTAAGTACTTAAGCATTTCTCTGTACTGCAATTAAATAAAGGAGCAATAGAAAAACTGAAACTTAAAGCTTCCTTACTTGAAGACGACAAGGTTGATGTTGATGTGTGTGTGATGCTGGAGAATGGGAACTGCTCTGATACCACCTGTAGCGACCCGCCTTCTCTACTTCCGACGGAACGTTACTTTATCTACTTCTTGACTCTAATGCACGACTAAGAATGCGGAACTTTTTTTTTCTTTTTAATCTATCTGAGAATGATATTCTAACTTAAATAGTCATGCATGATACCATGTCACACTTTCTTTCTCAAAAACTCGTAAGAAAATACTTATTGAAACTTGCCTCGCTCAACTCAGCTTACGGGTATCAGTCAACTGGTACTGTACCAGTCGACTGGTACGCCTGAAATCTGAAAATTCAGATTCGAAACTTAGTTTCCAAAAGCCACCAAACTTATAGATTCAAGCCATAACAAGACACAACACCATTTCTATACTCTATACTAGTTTCCCAAACATTTTAGCCAATCAAAACAACTTCATAAACTCAAAGTTAGAACTTTTGTGGAAGTAAATAAGTTATTCAAGTTTATATGAACTTTAACCTTAGAGTTTGTACCAATCTTGACTCCTATGCATTCATAACACCAAATACATGTTCTATAACCTTGCTAAAGCATTATGAAATGCGAATGCAACTTTCTAAACATATTTAAGCAATAAAACTTGATTCAAAGGGGAACTAGTACTATCTTGGCACATGCATCAATATCTCCAACAAAGTATCAATATTCCAAACTACTCACACTTCTACTCATCCAATGCAATCATAAGGATATGTATGCTAAATGAAATGACAAGGAATCTTTACTCTAAGAAATTGAGCATGTAAAACTATCCAAAGCTTAAATGTTCGCTAAACTCCATAAAGCAATAACTTGGAATTTGAATAAACTTAAACATTGTAATTCAAATAACTAAATTGTCTCGTCTCAAAGATCTCTCCAAGATCAGCCACCACACACACGTCGCTCAGCATCGCCTTGTCGCCTTCCTTCAGAATTGCTTGTCTTTACCTTTACTTTTCTTTTCTCATAACTTTCTTAGCCCCTAATCTCATATAGGGTGCTTAATCAAACATATATAAGCATATAATGAACTAAGATCACATGCAAAAACTTTAACAAAAAGGAAATATCTCTTTTAAAAACTTTTAAGGGAAATTCTCGCAGAAAAACCGCCTCTTACTGCAGGTGAGCAGTACTTACATTGGTTTTCTTGAACTTACTACCGAAATTGAGATCCAGGGCTCGTGAGAAACGTGAGATCTCCACGAACCGTCCGCGCCTACGCGTTCTCCTCGTCGAGACGGACGAAACGCTCCGTCTCCTTGGTTCCCTCTTGGCCGGCGCCCCCTTGGAAGAGGAGAGGAAGTCTCGGCTTGGTGTTGGCGTGCGCACAAGAGAGGGGAAGAGGATTCCCGTGCATGTGTCGCGCGGCTAGGGTGAGGAAGAGAGAAAACCAAAAAATCCAATTTCCTCTCTTAACTTATCTATTTATACTTATGGGGCGGATTGACCTAACCACAACTTATCTATTGGTTCGCTTATTCTCTATCAACAAAACGAACCAGCCCAGCTGGTCGCGCGCGCGCCTGGTCACGTGGTGGTCGCGGGTTCGAACCCCCTGCTGCCCTTAAACGTTTTTTTTAAAAATACTAAACGGACTCGGAAAATTCCATAAAAATATTCTAAAAATTCCTAAAAATATCTTGAATATTTCTAAACCATTTTTAAATAATTCTAAGGACTTTAAGAACTAAAAATGGGAATTTTGGGGCGTTACAGATACCACTTGTTGGATCGAGAATAACGATAGAGGGGGGTGAATATCGTAAAACGTTCGGATTCGTAAAAGAGAATTAGCAGCGGAAATAATTAAAGTTAAACACACGTGAACACCAAGATTTTACTTGGTTCGGAGTCGCGGTCGGCTCCTACTCCAAGGCCCACGGTCGTTGACCATTTACTGCGGGCAATACTATATGCGCAAAAAGTTTACAGAGATAGATTACAAGATTAGTATAGTAAACTGAAAGAAAACTCCTCATAGTTACCGACGTTCGGAGTAGATCGTATTTACGAAGCAGAGGGACGTCGTCGGCACTTGTATCTCGAGTCGGGAGGTTTCCGGGACATAGCGCTAGAGCAGAAGAGCGTGAATGTGTTGGAAGAATTCTTATTCTGAAACCTTGGGGTCGAGGGCCTTTTTATAGCCCTTGGCGGCGCCCGTAACGTTGGGGGCGCCCCCCACGTGCCATCTAATCCGAGCTCCTCTCGGTCAGCTCTGATCCTGTAACACCCTACCTTACATCTACCCTAAAGGCGGGGTTACGGTCCATACATTCATATCGTTCATCAAATAAAGCATGTATATTCCAAACAAATCAGTTACAATACATGAACTCGTAATAAGCATGCTTATTACAGACTAATTTACCAAGCAAGACTTTTTTTTATTTCTTTTATATCTACATGCATTTACAACCTAATCGGAAAATCATTTAACACACTATAGCATGGAATCCTAAGTAAGAATATAGCATGAGTCGTCTAGTCTTAGATACATGTCAAAGAAACATTCAAAGAAACAGACATAGGAAATCTATAGCATTTCACCTAATAGGCATACGATAAAATTAAATATTACTTATCTAGCATGACATAGGTTTCATGTCACTAACTTAGTCATCACATGTTCAGAGTATAACAATACAATTTCATAGGGAAGCAGTTTAGATTCTAGATAAAACAAGGTAGATAGAATCTTTTATTCTTTCCCGAGCCATCACCACACACATCCTCCAACCTTCCATCTGCCTCTTCCTTTAGTTCGAGTATTTCTTACCGCTATCTGCAGCATAAGACAATACATAAACTAATAAGCAAAACATGCTTAGTAAGAATCCGGGCCTACTCGCAAAACCATATCGATACATCATATCATGTACACAGTAATCAAGATAGAACAAGATTATAAGCCTCATAAGCATCTCATCAAAGCATCATGCATCATAAGCATCTCATCAAGCATCATGCATCATAAGCATCTCATCAAGCATCATGCATCATAAGCATCTCATCAAATATCTCTAAGTACTTTACAGAACAAGATCATCACATAATGAGAAAACAATATGTTTTTCAAAAAGTTCCATAATGGTAAGTACTTCAAAATAACATATCATCATCCAGGGCCCAGTTGTCGTACCACATCATCATGCGCGTTCCCTAATAAATTGGGGTAGCGAGCCACCAATCTAATTAGAGCAGGACCCTTCCGTCCTACCAATGCCATGACCCTTCCGTACATGCTCATTGGATTTGTTTAACGACCCCCTTCCGAGTCGGGTAGACAACTTTCCAAAGTAAAGTAATTTATCATGCAATTACTCATATAAGTATATGCCTAAAGGTACTCTTTAATCACTTCTCAAAGGGACACACCACGCATTCGGGTGCTCTTGATCCCCTAGGGACACACCACGCATTCGGGTGCTCTTGATCCCAGTTTCAATGGAGTAACCCTTTTTAAGCATATTACCAAACACATCATGTTCTTATCATCATATGTCATCCATGTTCATACATCACATGTCATCCATGTTCATACATCACATTTCATGCATACATGCATCATGTTTTCATACATGTTCATATATTCATCATATTTCATACAAACATCTCATTTAATCATTCAACACATCATGTATGTAGTAGCATGCTTCATGTTAACAATTGACCATGGTTTATACTTCAAAGTGAGGTTAGATTCCACTAACCCTAACTTACAAGGGTGGCCGAATGGTGTAATCATGGCTAGGCTAGGTTTTTGACATCCAACCTTCACACAAACATTCACACAAACATGTTATCTACACCACTAATCATGGGAACATATTAGGATATCAAGCAACACAAAAACTCTAGCCTTTCTTTTCTTGGCCGAAACCTACACAAGGGGTAACCCTAGAATTTTGTACATAACACCATTAAGAAAACCCATACACATTTACATTAGGTTTTAAGGAATGGAATCTTATAACCAAAGGGACCAAGGCCTCCCTCTAAGGGGGTGGCCGAAAGTCTCCCAAGGGGAAACCCTAGTGTTTTGTTCTCCCAAAAATTTAGGAACAACACATAGGTGTATAGAATCCCTAGGGCACTAACATGTATCAAGATTTAATCAAAACAACTTCTCTTGGACCTCCAACCATGGGTGGCCGAAAGTCTCATAAGGAAAAACCCTAGATTTTATCCTTAACACCATGAAGAAAAATCCATCTACATGTATACCCTAAGTCTCTAGGTCTTCCTATGCATCAAGTTGGATCAAAAACCTTCTCTTGGACCCCTTACAAGAGTTGGCCGAAAGTTTACAAGAAGGAAAACACCAAATTCAAAATCAATCAAAGCATGGCAATCACACAATAACGATTACACTGCAGGCGAGAGGATACTTACATCCTAGCGCTGGAAATTTCGCCTTCTTGAAATCGTAGGGTACCCTACACTTGGAGGGTATGCAAAGATCTTCTCTTCTAAATCTTCTTTCTAGTAGTCCTTGGTCTTGGTAGGAGCAAGAACCTTCAAAGGTCTTCTTCCTTCCAACTTTTCTAGGGCTAGAACCCTAGTGTTGATTTTCGAAAATGGAAGGGGAAGGGAGAAAGGGTTTTCGGTTGGGAGAAGTGAAGAAGAAGAAGAAAAGGAATGGAAGTTATTCCAACTTCCCATATATATACTTTTCTCATGAAAAGACATGTCTCTTCACTCTTACCCACTTAACAAGCATGTTCCTTTCTCCTTCTACATGAAATATTGCTTGGTTCATTGGTTATGACATGGTGAGTGCAACTAGGAGGTCCAAGGTTCAATCCTTGGTTCCTCCACTTTGCACTTTCTTTTTAGCACCATTCATTTCCAAGCCCAATAAACCAAGCCCATCATGAAATTTCATAATATGAATAATATTTTATGAATTCAGAATATTTCATAATATTCCAAAAATATTATTTCATAATATTTTTAATATTCCATTTTCATGAATATAATATTTCATGCTAATATTTCATGATAATAATATTTCATGAATGTAATATTTCATGCATATAATATTTCATGCATTCATAACATTTTATAGCATGTGATTGCATGAATTTTATATCATTTCATTATAACCATTTTCATACATTGTCATGATTTTACATTGACAAATTTGGGGTGTTACAGATCCCTTCAAACTCGGGATCAGACTTTGACGGGGGCGCCCGGGACGCTGGGGGCGCCCTAGTTGACCCTTTCAGTGGGCTTCTCGGCTGGATGATGTTATATGCTTCGTTGGCTTGAGTGCGGGGCGCCCTGGGCACTAGGGGTGCCCTGGAGCACGGGGGCGCCCTGGATCATGGGGGCACACCGCCCATGAGCTGTCGAGGCGTACATTTGCTCCACTTCTTTTTGTATTCACCTTGGGGGCGCCTGGGACACTCCGGGCGCCCTACTCAGCTTCTGCCTCACTCCTTTGAGGCTCTCTAAGCTGCAGACACTCGTTCCTTCGGTCCTGCATCCAGGGTTAGTCCAAAATAACATAGAGCAATAATATGTTAGTTTTATACAACCTTAGCTGTCATGGTTCTGACTTTGGGTCTCCAAAATGGAGCCCTAGGTCGAACCGACGCCTACTGTTCCCTCGACGGGGAACGCGTCCTCACCTACTCCTCTCAGGAGAATTTACCTGATGCCAACCGGCTCCTCCGGTTGGACTTTTGCCTAGCAGTCCTTCGTCAGGTCTTGGATACCAAGCTGTCCTTCGCCCGGTGCCTAGCTGTCCTTCGTTAGGGCTTTGCATCCTGGCAGTCCTTCGCCAGGTGCCTAGCAGTCCTTCGCTAGGGCTTTGTTTCCTGGCAGTCCTTCGCCAGGTGCCTAGCATCCCTTCGCTAGGACTTTGTTTCCTGGCAATCCTTCGCCAGGTGCCTTGTAATGCCCGAAAATTCTCGAAACTAATTTTAGAAATATCTAAAATTTATTCCAAATTTATGGATATTTTTATAGAATTTTTCCGTAAACGAAAGTGGCAAAAAGGGATAAAAAGAGAAAAATGCGTAAGTGGGAATTGATCCCTTCGCCTACGGTATGAGAGGAGGATGGGCGGACCAAGTGGGATAGTTTGCTATTGTTGAAATAGATTAAGGGAAACAATAGATAAGGTATAATTAGTTAAATTTTTCCATAAGTATAAAAGGGAAACTTAGGGTTTTTATATTCATTCTTTCCCTCACATCCTCTCACCGCCGACCCCCTCTCTCCCTCTCGCGATTTCTTCTTCCCCTTCTCCTCTTCTCTTGCCGCCCAAGACAAAGGGGAACAAAGGGAAGGTCTCAAGAGACCCTATTCTCTACGGGGACCCTCGTAGACGCGAGGAGAACGCCAAGAAGCAAGAAGAACGTCGAAATTCGACGTTCCCTCGGGAATTTTAGATTTTATTCGTAAGGAAAACCTAGCGCAGGATGTAAGTATCCCTCACCTGCAGTATAAGTAGTTTCGCTTGACGTTTCGTATGTTTTATTTCCTTATATGTATGTCCTACGATTAGAAATCGTGTATTATGAACAAGCACGTTGTATTAACCCTTCGGATTAGTTTTAGATTCTGAAGGTATCCCTGGATGGGCTTGAGTGCACTTACCCTTCAGTTTCGGGTTAAGGAGCACGTTCGAGTGCCAAGGGAGCGACTTTAAAAGAAAAGAAAAGGTTAAGTCGCAAGGTGTTTGTTAAATTGTTAGTCAGCTAATGCTATAGAAAGCATTAAAGAATAGAAATTCTTGCTTCAGTTATGATTGGACCAAGGTCCAGTGGGATGGGCTCCTAGTTGCCCCTAGGTTTAGATAACCTAGTAAAATCAAGAATCAGAAAAGGAAAGAAAAGTATAAAGGACTATTTTATTTTCAGTTGGCATTGTACCGGACTTCGGTCCAGGGATAGGCTCCAAGTTGCCTCTAGGTTTAGATAACCTAGTATGGGATGGGCTCCTAGTTGCCCCTAGGTTTAGATAACCTAGTAGAACCCTAATGGATTCGGGATTTGCTACCTCGGATTTATTAGGGATGCGCGCATAGTTGGTACATTGCCGGACCCACAGTAGTTGATTATTATTTTCACCTACTATATGTATTTAGTTTTCAGAAATTCATATTAGCATGTGGTGAATTTAATAATTAGTTTTATGTTAGTTAGTTTCAGTTCCAGTTCAGCTATATATATGCCATGCTATAGCTTACTTTTCAGTTCTAGTTTAGTATGTGTCATGTCTCAGTTATTTGCCATGACATTTTATGACATGTATTTTAGCATGCGCATAACATGATTGTTTATGAACATGAGCATGTATTTGCATAGCATGTCTTGAAAAGCATAATCCGAAATTTTATAGTTTTGTGAGGCTAGATGGTACTTACTAAGCTTTATGCTTATTAGCTTGCATTTCCTTATACTGCAGATACAGGTAAAGGAAAGCACTAGTAGCGGAGGCGGCGGGCTTGATGCAAAGTGTGTGTGGTGGTGGAGTTGGAATAAAAGTCTTTGGAACTTGCAAAGCATAGAAAGTCTTTATTATGCTCCTTTAGTTATTCCGCAATAAATTATGTGAACCATGTATGAATTTAATTAGACTTGTATTCGTGGTGCCTAGTATGCTTGAAGTAGTTTACTTACCTGACTTAATATTGGTTTTGTGAATGCTTGAATGTCATGAGTCATTTATTTGTAATATGGTAATTTAGATCCATGCTTAAGCTTTAGAGATAAGAACATGATACTTTTGATTTATATGCTAAATACTTGAGATATGCTTGTTCTAAGATTAATGCACCATTTAGAATGACATGTAGTAGCTAAGGATGCCTTTAGATATGAGAAATGAATAGTTTCAATAAGAAGTTGATACGAACTTGGCACATTCATGTTTATGCTTCTTCATGTCGTTTTATGATTTCTAAGTTGCTATACATGCTAGAAACCCTCCAAAAACATGTAATAAATGCCTTAGAATAGTCGTGGAACATTATTTATGCCATTATGTTTGTTAGAAATGATTTTGGTACATTGTGGCTCAAGTTTGATAAATTCTAGCAAATCTGAAAACTGGGATTTCAGAATTACCAGTCAACTGGAAAAATACCAGTCGACTGGTATCGGGCACAGAAACATTCTGTGGCCCGACCAGTCGACTGGCATATAAGCAGTCGACTAGTACTATGTAAAACAAAGGTGGTGTAGAGCAGCTGGTTAGTGCTTTAGCCATGCAACGTAGAGGTTGGGGTATCGAATCCTGCCAACATAATAAAATAAAAGTTTTGCTTTATTTTGGGCAAATTAGTACCTTTAGCATGTTTATGAATTGTTAGTTCAGTAAATAGCGAAATAAGAATTTTTAAAATTCTCCCAGTTGGTTTAGCATCATTAGAAATCATTAATTAGTCAGTTAGTCAGTTAGTTAGTAGCGATCTGCCTTAAAGCTTAGTACCAGAAGGTGGGTCATTACATGCCTAGCAGCCCTTCGCTAGGACATTTCCGGCACACTTGAGTAACATTGTTAGATCACCAATAATACTTAATTTTGAACCCTTTGCCAATATCAAAACCAGGTTTGATATGGTGCTTTCTGCTCCAACATTGGCTTCTTCACTCCAGCTTATGGTCCTTGAGATCCAGCCGCTTTCTTTGCAGACCCAACTTGTTTCTTCTTCTTCTTTCCTCCTTTCAACTTAGAAGTAGAAACATTTTCAGCAATATAAGCTTGAGCACATTGATGGAATTACCCTTCCACTGCCTGGAGTTCTGTCAGAAGTTCTGCCAACGAATACATCCTTTTCTTCATCTTGTAATTCAGCCGGAACTGCTCAAAACTCTTTGGTAGCCTCTTGAGAATGATATCGACCTGGGTTTCCCCATCGGTTTCAGCTCCAAGGACTTTTTGTTGGGACCGGGTGCATGTTGACAAGGATACGGGTTCGTAAATTTTAAAATATTTACATGCAGCGGAAGAATTAGCATAAATAATTTCTTAAATTATTTTTAACCACGTATCTAGCATGCGACCTTATGATGTGTGAACATGATCATAAATTAAAATTTTGTGAAAAAGTAAACTAATTTACTTAGTACCTCGCGTAACTCAAAGTAAGGGACGAGATCCAACCGTAGCGTCCCTTGGAAGCTCCGCCTCTATTCGCGTCCACGCCGAGTTCTCTTCAGGATGACTTCGGAAAGCCATGAGTTTTGTGCCGACGAGAACTACTAGATTCTCTAAAGGCACAACTAGAAGATCAAGAGAGAAGAAAGGAAACTAACCACCAAGTAACGGAATCAAAATTCCGGGAAAGGAAAGAAGGAGTCGCGATCCGTTTCTTCTTCTTCGGCACCTTCTTGGCGGATGAAGCTCTCGGCCACCCTTGGGATGTGCGCCGGCCCTAGGGGAGGACAGAGAGCCGGCCCTAGAGAGAGAGAAGGGGGCCGGCCCTAGAGAGAGAGAGAGTTAGAGAGAGAGAGGGGAGCTACTAATCTCTTGATAACTCAATTGAGGAATTCAAGCCTAGCCTTGGTTCCTTTATATAGTAGCCTCTCCCTTGCCATGTCTCCCCTTTAATGGAATTAACAGAATAAATTTTCATAAGAAATTTATCTTATAAATTTTCTTATTAATTATTCCGTTATGCCAAGTTTTATTATAACTAATTTTATAATAAAACAAATACATCTCTCTTTTTAATTATGGAATAAATTTTCATAAAATTTATTATATAAATTTTCTCATCATGGAAAAATCAATTCATATTTGATTTTATAAAATAAAATTAAACCATTTAAAGTTTATTTTAATCTCCATAAAAAGAATAAATTTATTATATAAATTTTTCATTATCATGGAAAAATCAATTCATAATTTATTTTATAAAATAAAATAAACCAATCCATGGTTCATTTTAATTTCCATAAAAAGAATAAATTTATTATATAAATTTTTCTTATCATGGAAAAATCAATTCATAATTGATTTTATAAAATAAAAATAAACCATTTAATGTTTATTTTAATTTCCATGAAAACAAATTTATTTATCCATAATTTTTATAAAACAAATCGCGCTTGATTTATTTTATAATTTAAACCAAATTAAATGTTTTTCTCTCCTTGTGGTGGCCGGCCAAACCAAAGAGGGTGGGCACCCTCTTTGGCCGGCCACACCAAGCCAAAGCCCTCGCGAATTAAACTCATTTAATTCGCCCAATAAGCCTTCAAAAGACTTAGCCATTTTAAACTTCCGTTGCGCCTCTGATTAATTCAGATTCGACTTATTTCTCTTGATTGGAAAATCCAATTTTCAACTCGTTTTAAATCCCTCGGATTACTCGTAGTGCGTGTGACTAAATAGGCTTTCGATTTATGTTGGCCGTCTATAATCAACCAATTATAGAACGATCATGAGTGGCACCTAGTAGTACATCATGACCCCCAATTAATCGAAAGATCAACGGTTGACCTCAGAAGTAATTCTGAAACCCTTCAGCAGCTTTAATGAATCGTGCCCCATTCCCTTCACCATCTTATACCCACTTGGTTCAGGACATGGTCTATGTGTGTCAGTCCCCACTAAGCTGACTACATCACACCTAGCCCAAGTAGTGTCTTTCTCGTCCTTTGGATTTCTAATTACTCTCATGTATTTAAGAGACTTATACTCTAAACATGACATGCTCTGGCCAGAGGCTTTGAGTAACAATCCGACGATAGGCCTGGGTATACATCTCCTCACAAGGAGTGGTGAATCTTTTGTTGGCTGTTCAAACATCTTCGGGCACTTCGGCTTATACCCAACCATCCTGGGTCCACACCTCCTTGGAGATGCTTGCTTAAGATGTTAAAATATAAGTCTCCATGACCAAGATGACTTGAACACCGCAAGTCAAAGGAACATCGCACTTAAGCTGCAGTAATAACTTTCATTGACATATCTATATGTAGATTACCATATGAAGTTTTACAGTCAGTCACTCCAATGAACTAGTTCCCTTAACTAGCATCCATGTTTATCTCCGGACATCCCAATGCCACCAGCTAGTGAGAATCAGCTGATTAGAGAATAACCCATGCTAGTCTCAACAGAATTGATAGTGTCCGTATTTATCAATTCATCGACTAGGGATAATTTCAATACTTCACAATTGCACATGTAGAGATAATCACTAGTTGTGAATTCATCACAAATTCTCTTATGCTGTCAATTGTATTGCGGACATTCAGTAAACGAGTTTAAGATCCCAATCAAATACACAAACATGTATACTCAAATAGTGAATTTGCATTTATTAAAATAAATGTTTACAATCATAAGGCGATTGCCTTAGGACACTTCTCTCATATCACTAACACTTTAATCTCATTTAAACGAGCCATCATCTTGAGGACATGATCCCTCATGGGTGTCCCCTCATCCATGATTAGTTGTCATCAAGTTCCTTATAGCCTCGTGTCTACCAACCCGATTCTGGTGTCTGAAGAGTTCCTTGAGATTGAGCATCATGTCATAGGCAGTAGCGAAGGCCTGATGTTGATTTTGCAGTACATTTGACATGGAAGCCAAAATGTAAAACCGCGTCATCTCATCTGCCTTTACCCACTTCCTATAACCCTCTTTCTCCTCTTCATTATAATCATCTCTAGGCTTAGCGGGACAGATCTGAATGAGTACAAATTTATACTCCTCAGCAGTCAAGATAATATCCAAGTTTCTTTTCCAATCAATATAATTTGGACCAGTAAGTTTGTTTTCTTTTAAAATCACAACAAGGGGATTGAAAGCCGTTTTGAAAAACCTAAGAATCACATTAGTCAAAACATTAGAATTTAAAATAATATTGATTCCTCGAACAATAAAATTTTAAATTCACCAACACCTCAAAACATCGTGAATTTCATATGCCACGATAGTGTGGACGTATACTAATTCAATCATTTGTAAGATGAGGTTTTACCCATTAATTTCATTATTTTGTCAACCTTACTTTTTGACAAATAAAATTAATAGTTGGTTTATCTTTGGCCATACAAATAATAGCAGTGACTCCGATAGCGAGGATACTATTAATTGCATCTAAGTGTACACCATTACTTGATACTAAGTCTATTATCTAGGATTATGTCCCTTCCGATGTGGAAGATCACATGATCCTAAATAATTTCCTAAAATCATCCATAAGGAAGATTGAACTAGTGATCTGCAAAACAAACTCATCCGATGTGGAGGAAGACACTCAGAGCCAATGCACAAGTTTGTATGCGTCACTTTTCAAACTTGTAATGGAGGCCACCAGACTCAATGATTCCCTCTCCCACGTAGTAATTTTTAAAATGAGAAATTTTCAAGCATGCACAACAACAAGCATATTAAACAGCAAGCAAATAATATGAAAATTAAATTTCCAACTATTATGGCTTTGTAGATTCCGTTGTTCTCCATTACGCCTCCAGTCGTGTTGTCATCTCGACCCCTCCTTCTTTAGCCGTGCAATCAAGGACCCGAGCCGAGAAAATTTTTTAATTTACATCCATCGATCCTATACTCCACAAAGGAGTGTACAAAAAATCTAGATCAAAAAGTAAATTAAACTAAGCGGCTAACATTGTCGTATTTAATTACAATTAAATACAAATGGCCTCATCAACCCCGAGGATTCAAATATTACAATCACACACACAATCATACACAATCACATAATTATAATAGTTGGATCTAATGTCTGCAACCAAAATGTTAGCCTATTGTACATCCTACTATTATCCGGCATAAATTATATATGAAAAGCATGAATGTAACCGAATCCAAAACACACAAAATTGGAAACCATGACTATAATACCAATTGTTGGCGTTCCAGGATTCCTCCCTATATCCCTGGATTAAAATTCAGATAGGGAAAGAAAATATCCCAAACGACCTACATCATAATCATGCTATTCGATTGTGTGATCGCTTGAACAAACTTGTTGTTCAAGAAATCAAACTCCTTTATCGATTAGCAGCAGAATTGATGATGAGGTTTGGATCGCCGGTTCTTATGTTTGATTCGGGATCCATGAGAAAACATGAATACAATTAAAGCATAGCCACCAACTGAAAGCCCTCCTTCCTTCCTCCTTCTTCTTCCTTGTGCCAACCCTAGCTCCTCCTTGTGATTGCACCGCCAACCCTCCTTGCTTCAAGAATGCGCACGCCCAAAGGATAGAAGAGAAGGACAAGAGGAGAAGAGAAGAAGAGAAAGCTTCCTTCTCCCTAAACCTTAGCCTCCCCTTTCTTCTTCCTTGCACCGGCACCGCACACCAGAGAGAGAGAGAGAGAGAGAGAGAGAGGAAAATAATAGGCTTAGGGCTTGGTTCATGATGGCTTATGAGGGTATTTATAGGCAACAATAGGGACCATAAGGAGGAGTTGGTTTTGGTCTACTAATGGATCCTCAACCCGACCCGTTAATAATAACCCGCTCCACTAATGGGTTATTATTGAACTACTGCACCAACCCTATATTAAAATATGGGCTCTACCTTATTATGTGAACATTATCTTCCTGTGTTCAAGATATCGCATGTCCATTAATTAATTAAATTACTGACAATTTAATTAATTAATATCTAACTCCAAGAGTAGTACCACTCAACTTTATTATCATGTCGGTCCAAGTTCACCTGCAGGATTTACATGATAATCCTTATTAGCTCCTCAAGGGGACATCATCATCCTAAATAATTAGGACACAGTTTCCTTCTATAATCAACGGCACACCATATAAATAATATTTATTTCCCATTTTATCGGGCCTATTGATTTAACTAATAAATCTTGCCCATTGATAAATTAAAGAAATAAATATTAAGTACATGTGTTCGTTATTATATCAGGATTAAGAGCATGTACATCCGTAATAACCGAGGTCTTATTCGATTATATAGTCAGTATAAATCGAACAACCTCAAAATGGTCCTGCTCAATACACACAAAGTATACTAGTGTAATTCTATAGTCAAGATAGACTAATATAAAATTACATTACAACCATTCCAATGGTTTGTCCAAATCCATCTTGGTTGTAAGCCACTACTTATAATTTACAAAGAACTAATAACATTATCTTCTGTATGACACCACACACCATGTTATCCACAATGTGAAGTAATGGACAATTGTATTCATATAACAAATATAAACTGCAAACACATGACCATTGTGATTCTTATTCCAAAATAGATGTTCATACAAAAGCTAGGCTTATAGTATATATCCTAATATAGATATCAAAGTAATCCAAGACAAGGATATTAGACTGTGGTAAAGCATATATTATAGTACCTGAAAAGGAGTAAAAATTATATGCTGGTTTACCAGCCAGATCATTTGTTCCCTATGGTTACACTGATTCTGATTTTGAATTAGATAAGGATAACAGTATGTCTACCTCAGGTTATGTGTTTATATTGGGAGGTAGAGCTATAGTATGGAGGAGTATTAAGCAGAAATGTGTTGCAATCTCCAACATTGAAGCTAAGTATGTGGCAGCCTCTGAGGCAGCCAATGAAATTGTATGACTCAGAAACTTCTTGATGGACTTAGAGGAGATTCCTGGTTCGCCCAAAGCTATCACAATTTATTGTGGTAAGCAATAACAAACTCGAAGGAACCACGAGCCCATAAGGCATGTAAACACATTGAGCGTAAGTACCACCTGATACTAGACATCATAAAGCGAGGAAAAGTTATTGTCGACAAGATTGCATCAACAGATAACTTGGTAGATCCTTTCACTAAGGCCCTTCTAGCGAAAACATATGATAGGCATGTTGAGGGGATGGGAATCAGATATATGGCAGTATTATTGGCAGCATAGTCTTTTAGTATAAGTGGGAGATTGTTAGGATGTATACTATAAGCCTAGCTTTTGTATGAACATCTATTATGGAATAAGAATTACAGTGGTCATGTGTTTGCATTTTTATATTTGATATATACAGTTGTCCATTAATTCACATTGTAGATAACATGGTGTGTGGTGGCACACTGAAGATCATGTTATCGGTTCCTTGTAAAGTATAAGTAGTAACTTACAACCAAGATGAATTTGGACAAACCATTGGAATAGTTGTAGTGTAATTTGGTATTAGTCTATCTTGACTATAGTTATAGTAGTGGACTTTGTGTGTATTGAGCAGGACCACGTTGAGGTTATTCAATTTATACTGACTATATAATCGAACAAGCCCTCTGTTGTTATGGATGTACATGCTCTTAATCCCTATATAATAACGGACACATATACTGAGTTTTATTTCTTTAATTTACCAATGGGTGAGATTTATTCGCTAAGTCAATAAAGCTCGGTAAATTGTGAAATAATATTATTTATATGGTGTGTCATTGATTATAGAAGGAAACTGTGTCCTAATTATTTAGGTTGATGATGTCCCCTTGAGAAGCTCATAAGGATTATCATGTAAACCCTACAAGTGGACTTGGTCCGACACGATAATAAAGTTGAGTAGTACTACTCTTGGAGTTATATGTTAATTAATTGAATTGTCAGTAATTCAATTAACTAATGAGCATACAATATCTTAAATACGGGGAGATAATATACTCATAAAATGAAGGAGCCCATATTTTAATGTGGGGTCGGTGCGATAGTTCAATAATAACCTTTTAGTGGATCAGGTTATTATTAACTGATTTAAGTTGGTTTTCAGGTTGAAAACAGAAAACTTAAATCCATTAGGAGGCCATAACCGACTCATCCTTTTGATCCCTATTGTAGCCTATATAAACCCTCTTAAGTCGTGATTTTAGAAACCCTATTCTTCTCTCCTTTGGTTTGGGCGTGCGACGCAAGGCGGCTAGGGTGTGCAGCGGCTTGGGCACGCAGCGGCTAGGGCTTGAAGGAGCTAGGGACGGTGCACCTTGTAGCATGAGGAGAAGAAGAGGAAGGGTGAGCGGCGGCGGCGATTCTTGGATGATCGTCACCCACATGACGTCCAAGAAGATGATAGGAATACAATAGAAGATCGAGAGGTATATCTAGTATCTTATTTTAGTCCACTGTAATTGTATTCATATTCTTCCTGGATCCCGAACCAAACATAAGAATCAACGATCGAAAGGTCGTTCGGGAAGTTTTCTATCCCTGTGTGGATCAATTCTGTCCATAGAATTAAATTCGACGAAACGGGATGGAATCTGAACACCATCAATTATGACATCAAATATTGCAACTAAGTGAAAGAAATAAATATGTAAGTAAAATTGAAGAAAAATATGAAGAAAATATTTAAATATTTTTCTTAGGATTACAGATAGTTGATCTAAGAAATTGTAATTTCTACGAAATTAGATTGAAAATAAAATCATTTTTAAGAATTAAACCACAGATTTCTCAAAGATAATTTGAAAAATGAATACTAAAAGACTTGCTTTTATATAGACATCTACATTTTGAAAGTGAATCACAAGATCACTGATTGCATATTTATATTAGTATGTGCATATTGTCTGATACTTTACATTGTAGATAACATGGTGTGTGGTGTCGCACAAAAGATCATGTTATCAGTTCCTTGTAGAGTATAATAGAGGCTCACACCCCAAATGGATTTGGACAAACCATCGGGATGATTGTAATGTAATTTGGTATTGGTTTATCATGACCATAGAATTACACTAGTGCACTTTGTGTGTATTGAGCAGGACCGACATAGAAGTGATTCAATTTATACTGACTTTATAATTGAATCAGACCTCAATTATTATGGAGTACATCCTCTGAATCCCGATATAATAACGGACATATGTACTTAATATTTATTTCTTTGATTTACCAATAGGCGAGATTTATGTGTTAAATCGATAGGCCCGGTAAGTTGAGAAATAATATTAAGTTGAGAAATAAATTTTATATAACTTTCTTTATATAAATTTCTTTATATAAATTTCTTTATCATGGTAAATCAATCCATGATTGATTTTATAAAATAAAATAAACCAATCCATAGTTCATTTTAATTACCATGAAAAATAAACCAAACCTTGGTTTATATGAAAAATTTATATCATCCATAATTTTATAAAACAAACCACACTTGATTTATTTTATAAATTGAACCAAACAATTTGGTTCCCTCCCTTTGTTGTGGTCGGCCAAGCAAAGAGGGTGGGGACCCTCTTTGGCCGGTCTATCCAAGCCACGCCCCAATGAATTAAACTCATTTAATTCATCTATTAAGTCTTCAAAAGACTTAGCCATTTTAGGCTTCCGATGCGTCTCTGAAAATTCAGATTTGACTTATCGTTTGGCTCAACCAAACCTTATCTCTCTTGATTGGAAAATCCAATTTTCAACTCGTTTTAAATCCCTCGGATTACTCGTAGTGTTGTGAATAAATAGGCTTTAGATTTATGTTGGCCGTCTATAATTAACCAATTATAGAACGATCATGAGTGGCACCTAGTAGTACATCATGATCCCCAATTAATCGAAAGATCAACGATTGACCACAGAAATAATTCGGAAACCCTTCAGCAGCTATAATGAATCGTGCCCCATTCCCTTCACCATCTTATACCCACTTGGTTTAGGACATGGTCTATGTGTGTCAGTCCCCACTAGGCTGACTACGTCACACTTAGCCCAAGTAACGTTTTCTCGTCCTACGGATTCTAATTACTCTCGTGTATCTAAGAGATTTATACTCTGAACATGTCATGCTCTGACCAGAGGCTTCGAGTAACAATCCGATGATAGGCCTTGGGTATACATCTCCTCGCAAGGAGTGGTGAATCCTTTGTAGGATGTTCAAACATCTTCGGGCACTTCGGCTTATACCCAATCATCCTGGGTCCACACCTCCTTGGAGATGCTTGCTTAAGATGTCAAAGTATAAGTCTCCATGACCAAGATGACTTGAACACCGCAAGTCAAAGGAACATCGCACTTAAGCTGCAGAAAGAACTTCACTTACATATCTATATGTAGATTACCATATGAAGTTTTACAGTCAGTCACTCCAATGAACTAGTTCCCTTAACTAGCATTCATGTTTATCTCCGGACATCCCAATGTCACCAGCCAGTGAGAATCAGCTGATTAGAGAATAACCCATGCTAGTCTCAATAGAATTGATAGTGTCCGTATTTATCAAATCATCGACTAGGGACAATTTCAATACTTCACAATTGCACATGAAGATATAATCACTAGTTATGAATTCGTCACAAATTCTCTCATGCTGTGAATTGTATTGCGGACATTCAGTAAATGAGTTTAAGATCTCAATCAAATACATAAATATGTATACTCAAATAGTGAATATTCATTTATTAAAATAAATGATTGCAATCATAAGGCGATTGCCTTAGGACACTTTTCTCATATCACTAACAAACTCCCACTTGGCCTAATACCAGTCGCTACGGTATCCAATACCACAGGCTCTAACATGATCCTCAAACTTGCTTTGAGGCAAGGCCTTAGTTAAAGGATCTGCTAAATTCTTTTCAGTGGGAATTTTCTCAATTTATATATCATTCCGACTTATAATTTCTCTGATCAGATGATAGCGGCGAAGCATATGTTTGGATCACTGATGAGACCTTGGTTCCTTCACTTGTACAATAGCTCCATTGTTGTCGCAATAAACCGGTATTGCTTCATCAATGGTTGGAACCACACCAAGTTCTGAGACAAACTTCTCGATCCAGACTGCTTCCTTTGCTGCTTCTGAAGCTGTAATATATTCCGCTTCCGTGGTAAAATCTGCTACGGTGTCTTGCTTGGAACTCTTCCAACTTATTGTGCCTCCATTCGAAATAAATACGTATCCAGACTGAGATATGGAGTCATCCTTATCTATCTAGAAACTGGCATCTGTATACCCACGTATTACCATATCACCTTCTCCATATATTAGGAACACATCCTTAGTTCTGTTGGTGCCCCGGTTGGTTTTGATGCGATCAACCAAGTTAGGTTAGGTCCTGTTGGTTTTAATCTCTCTGCTAAGTGTGCAGAAACATAGGTCCGGAGGAAGTCGAGCTTAAGACGCAGTGGACAAGAAGGATTGCGTGGGGAAGTGAGCCGACGGGCTCAGTACAATCCGAGGGACGCGGAAGCTGCGGAAGAGAACACCAGTGGAGCGAGAAGGACGTGCGCGGTGTCCGAGAGATGAGAAGCCGGGAGGAAGGACGCACGAGGGGTGAAAGGCCGGACTCAGGTTCGGGTGAGCCTAACTTCGGTTGGCCGAAAATCTCCCAGAAGACGACGAATCAAAAAGACAAGTCCAAGCGCCCAAAAGAAATGAGAAAATTCGCCCAAAAGAAAAGAGAAAAGTTTTGGTGCCAAAAAAGGATCGAACCCGAGTCCTCAACAACAACCATTAAGCCACTTACCATTTGGGATGAAGGGCAATGGCAGTAAAGTGTTGCCGCTATTGCTACTTATAGTTTACAACATCGATATGGAGATTCCCACAGCATTCTCGAGCGAGATAAAGTTTTAATTAAAACAATTAAAACTTAAAGGATAATGTTACATTATCCTTTAATCAAATCCAATGGATGCAATTTAATCCCATCCAAGATCAACCATCCAGATTACATCCATGGATCAACGGCCAAGAGAAAAGTGATCAACAATCAACAATCCAAATTTATTCTCTTAGGCTATAAATAGACTTAGAGGTTTGCTTTAGAAATAAATTGAATTGAATTCATTTCTTGTAATTCTCTCTAAAGTCTAGCGATCTTCAGTTGTAAGGCTTCTCCGCCACAAGGAGATTTTTTTTGAGCTTTAACCGTCTTGGAAGCAACGACCATGTTGCAACCAAGTTTTTTTTAATAGACGAGTTTCCACCACTTTTATTTTATTAGCCGTCTATTCACCCCCTCTAACCGGACCAACCCGATCCAACAAGTGGTATCAGAGCGAGGCCGCCGCAGAAGGACTAACCACCAACTGTAGTAAATTTCAAGATTGTTGGACCAGCGATATACCCGCCTAAGTTTGAGGGGGAGTTCGCGGCATGGAAATGGAAGATGTAGGAATTTTTTACTACGGATTATGAATTATTAATTATTATGAAAAATGGTTATACAGCTCCCAAAGACAATGAAGGAAAGATCAAGGATCCTGATTCTTGGAACAAGAAGGAACAAGTTGATGCTGTAGCAAACGGAAAGGCAGAATTTCATCTGCTGACCATCCTCCTAGAGCAAGATGTGAACCAGATCGGTAAGTACGAATCGGCGAAGGAACTTTGGGAAAAGTTCTTGGAACTGCACGAAGGAACCTCGTAAGCAAAACTTGTGCGACGAGATGTTCTTCGAAGCCGACTGAACAATCTACGGATGGAAAACGGAGAATCTGTTATGAGATTACATGCAAAGGTAAAAGAACTAATTAGAAGCCTCGAAAGTCTCGGAGAAAAGGTAACTAACCACGATGCTCAAAGGTACGCTCTAAACGCGTTTCCGAGAACCCCAGAATGGACCTCGGTAATCAATGCATATTATATTTCAAAAAATCTAGAAATAAGTACTTTAGAACAGTTATTTTCTACTTTGGAACTTCACGAATCTCGCTTTGTAGAAATGAACAGGAAAGCAGACAACATTGCGCTAAACACAAGGAAAATCCAACTTGACGAAGAATCTTCAGCGGATGATGAAGAAACAACACTAGCGGTAAGAAAATTATGTAAATTCATTAATACTAACCGCTTAAAAAGGGTGCAGAGAAAGAAAAAACGAACGGTCTGATGCTACAACTGCAATGAGGAGGGACACCTAAAAGATCAGTGCCCTAAACTCATGAACCAGCCAAAGAAGAAAAAGGCACTAAAAGCCACTTAGGACGAGACCTCGTCAGATGAATCGGAAGCCGGAGAGTTCGTCGAACTTACACTGATGGCAAGCCACTAGGACGAAGATAAAGAAAGCACCTCGGGAGAAAGCAACAATGAAGAGAAAGATCCTAACTTCGAAACCGACCCGGTAAGTGAGGTATGTCTACTTCCACCTGCTCGAATCTACTCGGTAATAAAATCCATGCTTAAGTCGATGAATAAATTGGAGATAGAAAACTCTGAGTTAAAAGAAAGATTTGACACTGTATGTTCATCAGTTCTATTCGACCAACTAAAAATAGAAAATGAAAATTTGAAGAATCTAGTGGAGAAATTAGAAAATGATATTGTATGTTTAAGAATTAAAAAGAATTTTTATCCTGAAAATCTGAATTGGTATGTTAAAAATCATAAGGGCCAGATTAGGAAAATTCCTAGAAATTATATTCCTCCAAAGTTTTTGATTAACCCGTAGATGAAAATTTATTTTGGGTTCCAAAATTTGTTTTAAACTGATATGTTTTTTGTGCAGAATTCTTTTACAAAAGTTATATTAATATTTTTCAAATATTTTCGGTCAAAATTTGAAATTAAAATTTTTTAAAAAAATATAGATTAATAATTTATTTTTATTGATCTAATTTTTCATGACTCAGATATAGTGAAAAACTCATTATAATTTTAAAAAATAATTCGAAGTATTTTTCGATTTTAAAAAAAAATATTCTTCAAAAACTCATATCTGTTATTTTCAGACTTGATAAACAAATTATAGCTAAAATTTTTTGTCTAAACTCATCTTCGACTTTGACAAAAATATTCAGATTTTTTTTGTTCGATTTTTTATGAATCGTTTATTGAAATCTATTTTTTTTATATAAAAAAAATTGGAATTAACTTCTGAAAAAATATGTCATTTAAAAAAAATTTTGTGGTAATGCGATTCTTTTTACTTAGAATATTTGTTATCACACTTAAAATTTTTCTTCTTCCCTAATTATATTTCCCCATTTTTTTTGATGTGATCAAAGGGGGAGGAATAGTATTAAGTTAAGGAGGAGAGTAGTTTATGTTCGGGGGAGGTTATGTACATGATTGCAAAGTTTTTTTTATGCTTAATTCTATTACAATATTATTATTATTTATTGTTAATCCATAACTAAACTTGGGTTGATGCACATTAAAAAGGGGGAGATTGTTGGTGCCCCGGTTGGTTTTGATGCGATCAACCATGTTAGGTTAGGTCCTGTTGGTTTTAATCCCTCTGCTAAGTGTGCAGGAACTTAGGTACGGAGGAAGTCGAGCGTAAGACGCAGTGGACGAGAAGGATAGCGCGGGAAAGTGAGCCGACGGGCTCAGTACAATCCGAGGGACGCGGAAGCTACGGAAGAGTACACCGGTGGAGCGAGAAGGATGTGCGCAGTGTCCGAGAGACGAGAAGCCAGGAGGAAGGACGCTCGAGGGGCGAATGGCCGGAGTCGGGTTCGGGTGAGCCTAACTTCGGTTGGCTGGAAATCACCCAGAAGACGAAGAATCAAAAAGACTAGTCCAAGTGCCCAAAAGAAATGAGAAAATTCGCCCAAAAGAAAAGAGAAAAGTTTTGGTGCCAAACAAGGATCGAACCCGAGTCCTCAACAACAACCATTAAGCCACTTAGCATTTAGGATGAAGGGCAATGGCAGTAAAGTGTTGCCGCTATTGCTACTTATAGTTTACAACATCGATATGGAGATTCCCACAGCATTCTCGAGCGAGATAAAGTTTTAATTAAAACAATTAAAACTTAAAGGATAATGTTACATTATCCTTTAATCAAATCCAATGGATGCAATTTAATCCCATCCAAGATCAACCATCCAGATTACATCTATGGATCAACAGCCAAGAGAAAAGTGATCAACAATCAATAATCCAGATTTATTCTCTTAGGCTATAAATAGGCTTAGAGGTTTGCTTTAGAAATAAATTGAATTGAATTCATTTCTTGTAATTCTCTCTAAAGTCTAGCGATCTTCAGTTGTAAGGCTTCTCCGCCACAAGGAGATTTTTTTTAGCTTTAACCGTCTTGGAAGCAACGACTAAGTTGCAACCAAGTTTGTTTTAAATAGACGAGTTTCCACCACTTTTATTTTATTAGCTGTCTATTCACGCCCCTCTAGCCTGACCAACCCGATCCAACAAGTTCTTCTTAAGTACTTGAGGATTGTCTTGACAGCCGCCCAATGATCCATTCCTGGATCAGACTGGTATCTGCTTGTGACGCTCCGAGCATACGATACATCGGGCCTAGTACATAGCATACATGATAGATCCTATCGCGGATGCATAAGGAATCTTATTCATGCAAATCCTCTCGTCTTCTGTGCGCGGACACATAGACTTCGAAAGGTTGATCCCATGCCGGATGGGAAGGTAACCTTTTTTGGATTCTGACATGCTAAACCATTCTAGCACTCGGTCTATATATGTAGACTGCGAAAGACCAAGCAACCGTTTTGATATATCTCTATAGATTCTAATCCCAAGGATATAGGTTGCTTCTCCTAGGTCTTTCATGGAGAAAGTTTTGGACAACCAAATTTTAACTGACTGTAAGACTGATATATTGTTTCCTATAAGTAATATGTCATCGACATATAACACTAGGAATACGACTGCACTCCCACTAACCTTCTTATACACACAAGGTTCGTCAGGATTTTGTGAGAAATCAAACTCCTTGATTGTCTCATCAAAAACGGATGTTCCAGCTCCTGGATGCTTGCTTTAGTCCATATATGGATCATCGAAGCTTGCATACTTTGGTTTTATCAACCGATGTGAAACCTTCAGGTTGTAACATGTATACATCCACAAGAAGGTTTCCATTAAGGAAAGCTATTTTCACATCCATTTGTCATATCTCATAATCATAATGAGCTGCTATGGCCAGGAGCATCCGAATGGATTTAAGCATAGCTACTGGTGAATAGGTTTCGTCATAATCAATTCCTTGTTTCTGACGATATCCTTTTGCCACTAATCTAGCCTTAAAGGTAACAACATTACCTTCCATGTCGGTTTTCTTCTTGAAAACCCATTTGCACCCTATGGGCTTAATCCCTTCAGGTGGGTTAACCAAGTCCCATACTTGATTTTTGTACATGGAATCTATTTCCGACTTCATGGCTTCAAGCCATTTATCCCTTTCTGAATTTTTCAGAACATCTTCATAACTGATAGGTTCGTCATCGCTAATGAGTAACACGTCGTTCGATTTACTTATGAGAAATTCGTATCTCTCTGGAATATTGCGTGTCCTATCAGACCTATGAAGAAGTGGTGTTGTTTTAGGTTCAACTGATAGCTCATCATTATGAGTTATTGGTTGTGGGTCTAGACTAGGTGTCTCTGTAATGTCTATTGGTGTTCCTTGAACTTCTTCAAGTTTAATGCTACTCCCACTGTTTTCTTGTAAAAGAAATTCTTTTTCTAGAAATACAGCATGCCTTGAAACAAATACCTTTTGTTCGAAGGGATGATAGAATTGGTAACTCTTCGTTTCCTTAGGGTATCCAATAAATAGACATTTATCAGACTTAGCATCAATTTGTCTGATATAGTCCGCTTTACATAAGCAGGACAACCCCATATCTTTAGGTGGGATAAATGAGGTTTCTTACTATTCCACGTCTCATATGGAGTAGTAGAGACTACCTTGGTCGGGACTCTATTTAGCAAGTAAACAACTGTCTTAAGCGCATAGCCCCAAAAGGATATTGGAAGAGTTGCATGATTCATCATAGATCTAACCATTTCCATCAAGGTTCGGTTATACCTTTCAGATACACCATTATGCTGTGGTGTATATAGCGGAGTCCATTGAGACAATATCCCATTGTCCCTAAGATAATCTTGAAACTCTTGACTTAAGTATTCACCACCCCGATCGGATCGAAGTATCTTAATACTTTTGCCAAGCTGTTTCTCTACTTCACTTCTGAACTCTTTGAATTTCTCAAAAGCTTCAGATTTGTGTTTCATTAAGAACGCATACCCGAATCGTGAGTGAACATCGATAAAGGTAATGAAGTAGCTATAGCCTCCTTGTGCAGGAGTTGACATTGGTCCACATACATCATTATGTATTAGACCAAGCAATTCTCCCACTGTTTTACCTTTTTCGGAAAAGGGTAATTTGGTCATCTTGCCTTTTAAGCATGATTCACATGTATCAAATGAACCGGGTTCAAATGATTCCAGAATTCCACATCGGTGTAATTTGGTCATGCGTTTCTTACTTATATGGCCAAGACGACAATGCCACGTATAGTAGTCTATTTGATTATCAATTCGAGCACGTTTGTTGCTAACTTCGATATTGAAAACGTCACTGGATAAATCTAATGTGTAGATACCATTGTATAAAGTTCCCGTCCCATAAAGAACACCATTTAAAATTAAGTAACAATAATTGTTACTAAAAGTTAAATGATAACCCTTTTCATTCAAGCATGAAATAGATACAATGTTCTTTATTAATGAAGGAACAAAATAACAATTTTCCAATTCTAAGACAAGTCCAGAAGGGAGCTTTAGCAAATATGTTCCGATGGAAACAGCAGCAATCTTTGTTCCATTTCCAACTCGCAAATTCGCTTCTCCCTTGACGAGTCTTCTTCTATTCCTTAGCCACTTTATGTCATTACATATATGTGAGCTACACCCAGTATCCAGTACCCAGGTGTACGAGGAAATAGAGTGACATTCAATAACGAAGATACCTAAAGAGGATGGGGCATCAGATGCCTTCCTCTTCAAGAACTCAAGATAAACCTTGCAGTTTCTTCGCCAATGGCCCTCCTTGCCAAAGTGATGGCAAGTGCCTTTTGGTGCCTTTTCAATCCTTTTGTCCTTAGTTAACTTATTGGTGTCCAAAATGGAACACAAATTCAGAGAAGGCATGATCAAGTGATTATCGTAGAAATACAAATTGAGGTTATGTGATGAGAATGATAAAGAATGCATCAATATACATTCATTAAATCCTATTTATTTTTCGAATTGAATAACCCCTTTTTATCAATTCGGGAGATCGTAGGAACATCTCCAAATAGGTTGATATCCAACCATAGATTAGAACAACCATGGCTGGGGCCATCAAGTTATTCTTAGCTATAAAGGTAGGTAATTATACCGATTACATATCACACATAAGTAACTATCACTTTATGCTATCAACTAATTGAATGTTTGCATAAATCATTGGGTTGTTAACTCATTAACAAGTATGCAACTTTATACATATCACCCAACTGCACCTCTCTTTACATCGACCTTGGCTGTGGCACAACAAATCGATGCTCCAAGCTTAATGCTGACCCATTAATCAAGAAATAGTTTTAATATGGTTGGAGCTCATTCAACTGTTTAGTCAGGCTTGGATGTGTCCAACAACCAAAACTAAGGATTGACTGTTGATGCAGTCTGGCCCGGTTGTTGTTTTGGTGTTTGACAATGATTTAAGTTTGGTTGAGCGAATTTGGGTTAAAGTCCTGGTCGGGGACTGGGCATGAAACCCTGGTGAGTGAAGCCAGGTCCTAGCTTATGAAGCTAGGTTGAAATCCCGGTGAGTGAAGTCGGGTCCTGGTGAGTGAAGCCAGGTGTTGGAAATCCCGGTGAGTGAAGCCGAGTCCTGGTGAGTGAAGCCAGGTGTTGGAAAAGTCCTAATTCGGAAGGGTTGGGTGAAAAGTCCTAGCTTGGAGGGCTAGGTGAAAAGTCCTAACTTGGAGGGTTAGGTGCAAATTTCCATCCTGGAGAATTAGGTGAAAAAGTCCTGGCTTGGAGGGTCAGGTGCCTAGCTTGGAGGGCTAGGTTGGATGAAGTCCTAATTCGGAAGGGTTGGGTGAAAAGTCCTAGCTTGGAGGGCTACATGAAAAGTCCTAACTTGGAGGGTTAGGTGCAAATTCCCATCCTGGAGAATTAGGTGAAAAAGTCCTGGCTTTGAGGGTCAGGTGCCTAGCTTGGAGGGCTAGGTTGGATGAGGTTCTAACTCGGAAGGGTTGGGTGAAAAGTCCTAGCTTGGAGGGCTAGGTGAAAGTCCTAACTTGGAGGGTTAGGTGCAAATTCCCAACTTGGAGGGTTAGATGGAATATCCTTAGCTTGGAGGGCTAAGGTGGATGGAAACATAGCTTGGAAGGTTAAGTATGAGTCCCTGGATCGGTCTGGTGATCGATCAGGGATTCTGGCACGCTGCTCCTTCGTGGATCGGTCTGGTGACCGATCCAGCGATGACTGATCGGTCGGGTGACCGATCAGGGAGCACACAGTGAGGTTGGGAACCTACTGTGCTGCTCCTGATCGATCTGGTGACCGATCAGGGAGTATGCGTTTCACCCATTGACTGGCTCCTGATCGGTCTGGTGACCGATCAGGGAGCGAGCAGTGAGGTTGAGTTCCCCTGCTGAACTGCTCCTGATCGGTCTGGTGACCGATCAGGATCAATGTGCAGATCGTTCTGGAGAACGATCCAGCTTCGCGGGCTCCTCACTAAGATCGATCAGGACGAAGCTTGATCGGTCTGGTGATGACCTGATCGGACTGCTGACCGATCAGGTGACACCCTGATCGGTCAGTTGACCGATCAGAAGGCTTAGCCTGCGAAACTCAGAAATCGCCCGATATAAGGGTGGATCGGTCAGGTGAACGATCCACCACCTGGGATCGGTCTGGTGATCGGTCCGGGAGAATCTCAATGAAATCGCGATTTCTGATTGAGCGTTGGGGATCGATCAGGACGTAGCCTGATCGGTCTGGAACCAGCCTGATCGGTCTGGTGACCGATCAGGAGGCTCTCTGATCGGTCAGGTGACCGATCACTTTAATTCAAATACGCTGTCAGAAGCTCTGATCGCGTCTGTTGTCACTGCTGATTCTCTGATACATTGCTGATATGTTTTGATATGCATTGCTAAGCCTCTGTTGGAGTGTGCAGGTGATAGAGGTGATTCAAACACTCAAGGAGGGTCAATGGGAGGCTTTCCGTTGAGCAGGTTTGGCAGTTTCTCATTATCAGGTTTCAACGGGCAACTGACGTAGCTGGCGACTGACGGAGGCTCAGCTGGAGAGGGAGTCTTCAGTGGACTGAGTGCTCAGGGAGGTCAGTGGGTTCAGGCTGGCTCAGTGGATGCTGATGAAGCTTGTGATGGTGAGCAGAGCTTAAGTGATGAAGCTGAGGCAGAGGAGACGAGGAGAGACAGACAGAAAACTTGGGAAGTTGTTGCTGGGCTGTGTTCGTGCTCTCTGTTGCTTTGTTCTTGAGCTATCTTGCTGCATTCCTATGAGAGCTTTGTGAGCTTGTCTTCTCAAGTGTCTCTGTGCTTAACTTGTATCTTCTTGAGATCACTTGTGGAGAGGTTTCTCCACCGAGAAGGAGGCGATTGATATCCGATGTTCACCGGGGCTTGATCTGCCGACGATCAAGGGATCGCCCACCTTACGGGCACGCCAAGGAGTAGGGGCAAGTTATCCCCGAACCTTGTAAACGACCATTGTTAGCGTATTGGTTTGTATTCTTCCTTCCCTGCATTTCTGTTTCTGCTGTTATATTTGTATTGCTTCCGCTGTGGCTAACCTAAGTGCAGAGAAATTTGAAAACGACTAAGTCAGGAGGGTAAGGCTATATTCACCCCCCCCCTCTATAGTCATCTCGTCACCAACAAGTGGTATCAGAGCTTGGGGTTCTGTTCACGGCTTAACATCCGAGAGCTTATCGACAAGATGGCTGGAAGAGAAGGAATGAGCACAAACCGACCTCCATTCCTTGACGGCACAGATTTTCCATATTGGAGGTCAAGGATGGAGTTCTTTCTCAAAACCAACATGAGCTTGTGGCTTGCCGTGAAGGAGGGCTTCATCCTTCCAAGAGATGGTGAAGGAAAGGAGCTAGACTTCTCCATGTGGTCAGCTGAGCAAATCAAAAGAGGAGAAGCGGATGCTAAGGCTGTGGTCACCTTGCAATGTGGGATGACAAAGGACCAACTCATCAAAGTTGGTCCCTTTACAAGTGCAAAGGACCTATGGAACAAAATCTTTGAGCTCCATGAGGGAACTCAAGATACACGGATAGTCAAGAAGGACCTCCTTCTCAGCCAACTCCAAAACTTGACAATGGGAGAAAACGAAACTGTAAGTATGCTTCATTGTCGGTTCAAGGAGATCTACAATGGTCTCCATTCCATCAGTGAGAAGGTAGAGAACCGAGACTTCGTAAGGTATGTTCTCAAAGCTTTTCCTAGGAACGCCTTGTGGTCATCCATTATGGATGCTTACAAGGTTTCCAAGGACTTATCTTTTGATAAGTTAGAGGATTTATTTTGTGAGATGGAGCTACATGAGATCTCTAACACAAGCCCAAAAGAGAAAGGGTTTGCTTGCGTGGCAGGTAACAAAAGAAAGGAGAAGAAGGATGAGAACACCCACTATCATGTGGCGCTAGTGGCCTTAGAAGATTCAAAGAAGGAGAGTGATGACGAATCAAGCTCCTCAACCGCGCCTTCATCATCATCATCTTCGGATGATGAAGAGGTAATTTCTCCCGAGTTAGATAAGTGCTATCGAGCCATCGCATGTCTAACTAAGATGCTTAAAAAATCTAAGGCCAAAGTTAAATCTTTGAAATTGGAAGTAGAACATTTAAAAACCTCTAAGGATGAAGTAATTGATGACTTGCATGTTAAGACCCTTGAGAATGACAATAAGGACTTAAAGAGCGAAGTTGAAAATCTCAAGAATATTCTTGAAAAATTCTCATCTAGCTCCAAAACCTTAGACATGATACTCAATTCCCAAAGGGCGGTTTACAACAAGGCCGGTATAGGTTACCGACCTAAGGAACCAACCTTTGTATCATTAATGTCAAGAACCTATTTTAGATCATCAAATGATTCTAAGGTTCGAAAAGTCAAAATGAAATTGACTAAGGCATGGGTGCCAAAGTCATTCATTGTAGATTCTTTAGGTCCCAAAATTTGGGTACCTAAAACTTCTATCTTTAGAATTGTATAAGCATTATTTGAGAGGGAGCATCTATCAACATGGGAGGTTGATATTTGGTGCTCCAAACCCATGACCAAAAGCAAAATTGTCATTCACATGGGTGGTTATGGAAAATTCAAATTAAATGCTTTGATCTCCATTGGTTTAGTTCTTATAACAATATAATCTCTTGGCTAGTGATTTATGAAATTTCACTTGAGTAGTGAGGACATTTTCATGCAATGAATGATAGTATATCCATGCTTCAAAATAAATCTACAAGTTTTGGAAAAATTGCATGAAGAGTTTAGATTCACACATAACTTGCTCTTAGCATGAATTGGTTAAAAGAATTGGTTGTATTGTTGCAATTTGTGTTTTCATGCAAGTTATGATTTATGAAATGTCTTATCTCAAGTCCAAGTATGCCATGATTATCTTGTATGTGTTATAACACATGAATGCATGTTTAAGAACAAGATGAACATATAGTTTGGGCTGATCATTATAAAAATCTCACAAGGCATCACCATGAGTTTTAAAATTCACTGTTTAACCTTCTATGACCTAGTGATTCCCTTGTATCAAACTAAGGTGTCTTGATATGATCATGCTTTGACACAAACATATTTCGATACTCAAATTCATGCTTAGAGAACACCATCATATTTTGACTCAAATAGTGTTGTAGAACATGGATGCATGCTAAAGAACAAGTATGGACACATTGAAAATTTCACAATACATCATTAGACAAGAACATGAACTTAAGGTCTAGGTTCAGTGTTTTCTTGAAATGAATCAAAAGAATTGGCATCGGTCTGGAAACTTAGCTTGGAAGGCTATGTTTGAGTCACTGGATCGGTCTGGTGATCGATCAGGGATTCTGGCACACTGCTCCTTCGTGGATCGGTCTGGTGACCGATCCAGCGATGACTGATCGGTCGGGTGACCGATCAGGGAGCACACAGTGAGGTTGGGAACCTATTGTGCTGCTCCTGATCGATCTGGTGACCGATCAGGGAGTATACGTTTCACCCATTGACTGGCTCCTGATTGGTCTGGTGACCGATCAGGGAGCGAGCAGTGAGGTTGAGTTCCCCTGCTGAACTGCTACTGATCGGTCTGGTGACCGATCAGGATCACTGTGCAGATCGTTCTGGAGAACGATCCAACTTCGCGGGCTCCTCACTAAGATCAATCAGGACGAAGCTTGATCGGTCTGGTGATGACCTGATCGGACTGTTGACCGATCAGGTGACACCCTGATCGGTCAGTTGACCGATTAGAAGGCTTAGCCTGCGAAACTCAGAAATCGCCCGATATAAGGGTGGATCGGTCAGGTGAACGATCCACCACCTGGGATCGGTCTGGTGATCGGTCCGGGAGAATCTCAAAGAAATCGTGATTTCTGATTGAGCGTTGGGGATCAATCAGGACGTAGCCTGATCGGTCTGGAACCAGCCTGATCGGTCTGGTGACCGATCAGGAGGCTCTCTGATTGGTCAGGTGACCGATCACTTTAATTCAAATATGCTGTCAGAAGCTCTGATCGCGTCTGTTGTCACTGCCGATTCTTTGATACATTGCTGATATGTTTTGATATGCATTGCTAAGCCTCTGTTGGAGTGTGCAGGTGATAGCAGGTGATTCAAACACTCAAGGAGGGTCAATGGGAGGCTTTCCGTTGAGCAGGTTTGGCTGTTTCTCATTATCAGGTTTCAACGGGCAACTGACGCAGCTGGCGACTGACGGAGGCTCAGCTGGAGAGGGAGTCTTCAGTGGACTGAGTGCTCAGGGAGGTCAGTGGGTTCAGGCTGGCTCAGTGGATGCTAATGAAGCTTGTGATGGTGAGCAGAGCTTAAGTGATGAAGCTGAGGCAGAGGAGACGAGGAGAGACAGACAGAAAACTTGGGAAGTTGTTGCTGGGCTGTGTTCGTGCTCTCTGTTGCTTTATTCTTGAGCTATCTTGCTGCATTCCTGTGAGAGCTTTGTGAGCTTGTCATCTCGAGTGTCTCTGTGCTTAACTTGTATCTTCTTGAGATCACTTGTGGAGAGGTTTCTCCACCGAGAAGGAGGCGCTTGATATCTGGTGTTCACCGGGGCTTGATCTGCCAACGATCAAGGGATCACCCACCTTACGGGCACGCCAAGGAGTATGGGCAAGTTATCCCCGAACCTTGTAAATGACCATTGTTAGCGTATTGGTTTGTATTCTTCCTTCCCTGCATTTCTGTTTCTGCTGTTATATTTGTATTGCTTCCGCTATGGCTAACCTAAGTGCAGAGAAATTTGAAAACGACTAAGTCAGGAGGGTAAGGCTATATTCACCCCCCCTCTATAGCCATCTCGTCACCAACATTGACCACTGACTCCAACTATATTAATCATAAACTAATTCCATGGTTTGAACATGTTGAGGTTCAAGCCGGGCATGGATGTGTCCATCAACCCAAACGAGAAACAAAACTCCAGTTCTAACCATATTAATGGAAGGTGTTGGCCTTAATATTTTGTAAGGGGTTTTGGGTCTCATCCTTTTCCTTTTAAGCATATTCATGACATATAATTATGTCATGTTCTAACGATTTCCTTAATAAAGTATATATGTGACTTAATTTATCAAGTCTCATTAATTGAATTAGTTACCGGATTTCCTAATTCTAATTTCACACATTATTCAAGGAAATGTTTTGGGAAACAATTTCCTAAATTATCATAATCAATTTCGGAATTAATATGTTTAAGACTTTGATTTCTCTAAATCAAATCTTATTAAATTAAGAGACAGATTCCCTTAATTCAACCACATATTATTTTCATGAAAATCTTATTTAAGGAAATATACTCTATAGGAAATAATTTGTCTAATTAATTTTCGAGACAATAATATGTAAGAGCATCACCTCATAAATCAAATAAGAAAATTATCGTTTGAGAATCACCTCAAAAATTTCCAAGATTTGATCACATATTTTATTATGGATAATTAATATCAATAAATAACTTAATTTGGACGGCTCCCCGAGGCTCAATCCAAAATAAGAATTTATTGATAATATAATTTGGACGGCTCCCCGAGGCTCAATCCAAATTAAACATTTGACAATTTAAATTCAATTTAGGAAATTTAATTATAACAACTAACTTTAAATTGGACGGCTCCCCAAAGCTCAATCCAAAATAAAGAATTTTGTAAATAATTTAATTTCCAATTATGAATTTAAATGCTAATTAATATTCCCATAATTTGTCTAGACTTTCTTGAAAGAAAGTGCCCAAAATTGCGAGCTTTCCATAAATGGAAAGTTTCCAAAAATAAAAAATTTTCAGAATAATTGTAAGTTTCTGGTACAAAGGAAACTTACGTATTTCCAAAATTGAAAAATTTTCCAAAATTTGAAATTTCTAAAATTGGAAAGTTTCCAAAAATGGAAAGTTTTCACAATTATCATAAAATTTCAGAAACAGGGATATTTCAAAAGTTTGCGAAATTTCATGAGGATTTCCAAACTTTGAAATTCCTAAATCTAAAATTTACCATAATCGAAAACTTTCCATAATTGAAAAATTTTTCAAAATTGAGATCATGACAAAGTTTCCGCAAAATAATTATATGATTATGTCGAACACTAACCGGCTCTGATACCACTGTTGGGACTGGGTGCATGTTGGCATGGATGCGGGTTCGTAATTTTAAAATTAATTACGTGCAGCGGAAGGTTTAGCATAAATAATTTCTCAAATTATTTAACCACACATCTAAGCATGCAACCTTATCTTGTGTAGACATGATCATATATTTAAAATTTTGCAGAAACGTAAACTAATTTACTTGTTACCTTGCGTAACTCGAAGGAAGGGACGAGATCTAACCGTAAGCGTCCCTCGGATGCTCCGCCTCTATTCGCGCCCACGACGAGTATCTTCGGGATGACTTCGCAAAGCCACGAGTTTCATGTTCTCGAGAACTACTAGATTCTTCGAGAATGCGACAAGAAAAACCAAGAGAGAAGTAATCACATCGAAAAAACTCACCACAAAGGTTTGCCGGAATCACAGTTCCGGCGAGAAGGAGGAAGATGACTTGCGCCCAATCCTAAGGTGATGATGGACGGAGAGGAAGATCGTCCCAACGGAAGAACTTTGTCGCCTCGGTGCTTCTCCTTATGCTCACGGCAAGAAGAAGGGAGGAGAGGGAGAGAGCCCAAGCAAGAATACATGGATTATTTCGAATGAAATCCAAGCCTTGCCTTGGGTCCTTTATATAGTGGCCTCTCAACCGCCAAGTCCCTTTTTTTCTTATAGAATAAATTTTCATAAGAAATTTATCATATAAATTTTCTATGACTTATTCCATCATGCCAAGTCTTGATTTTATATCATGGTTAAAATCAAATTTTAATTCATCATAAAAATCAACCAAGTCTCTTTTTTCTTATGGAATAAATTTTCATAAGAAATTTATCATATAAATTTTTTTATATAAATTTCTTTATCATGGTAAATCAATCCATGATTGATTTTATAAAATAAAATATATCAATCCATGGTTCATTTTAATTTCCATGAAAAAATAAATTTCATTATATAAATTTCTTTATCATGGTAAATCAATCCATGATTGATTTTATAAAATAAAATAAACCAATCCATGGTTCATTTTAATTTCCATGAAAAATAAATTTTATAAAAATTTCTTTATCTTGGTAAATCAATCCATGATTGATTTTATAAAATAAAATAAATCAATCCATAGATCATTTTAATTTCCATGAAAAATAAACCAAACCTTGGTTTATATGAAAAATTTATACCATTCATAATTTTATAAAACAAACCACACTTGATTTATTTTATAAATTGAACCAAACAATTTGGTTCCCTCCCTTTGTTGTGGCCGGCCAAGCAAAGAGGGTGGGGACCCTCTCTGGCCGGCCTATCCAAGCCACGCCCCAATGAATTAAACTCATTTAATTCATCTATTAAGTCTTCAAAAGACTTAGCCATTTTACGCTTCCGATGCGTCTCTGAAAATTCAGATTCGACTTATCATTTGGCTCAACCAAACCTTATCTCTCTTGATTGGAAAATCTAATTTTCAACTCGTTTTAAATCCCTCGGATTACTCGTAGTGCGTGTGACTAAATAGGCTTTCGATTTATGTTGGCCGTCTATAATTAACCAATTATAGAACGATCATGAGTGACACCTAGTAGTACATCATGATCCCCAATTAATCGAAAGATCAACGGTTAACCTCAGAAATAATTCTGAAACCCTTCAGCAGCTATAATGAATCGTGCCCCATTCCCTTCACCATCTTATACCCACTTGGTTTAGGACATGGTTTATGTGTGTCAGTCCCCACTAGGCTGACTACGTCACACCTAGCCCAAGTAACGTTTTCTCGTCCTACGGATTCTAATTACTCTCATGTATCTAAGAGATTCATACTCTGAACATGTCATGCTCTGGCCAGAGGCTTCGAGTATTAATCCGACGATAGGCCTTGGGTATACATCTCCTCGCAAGGAGTGGTGAATCCTTTGTAGGCTGTTCAAACATCTTCGGGCACTTCGGCTTATACCCAATCATCCTGGGTCCACACTTCCTTGGAGATGCTTGCTTAAGATGTCAAAGTATAAGTCTCCATGACCAAGATGACTTGAACACCGCAAGTTAAAGGAACATCTCACTTAAGCTGCAGTAAGAACTTCACTGACATGTCTATATGTAGACTACCATATGAGGTTTTACAGCCAGTCACTCCAATGAACTAGTTCCCTTAACTAGCATTCATGTTTATCTCCGGGCATTCCAATGTCACCAGCCAGTGAGAATCAGCTGATTAGAGAATAACCCATGCTAGTCTCAACAGAATTGATAGTGTCCGTATTTATCAATTCATCGACTAGGGACAATTTCAATACTTCACAATTGCACATGTAGAGATAATCACTAGTTATGAATTCGTCACAAATTCTCTCATGCTGTGAATTGTATTGCGGACATTCAGTAAATGAGTTTAAGATCTCAATCAAATACATAAACATGTATAGTCAAATAGTGAATATTCATTTATTAAAATAAATGATTGCAATCATAAGGCGATTGCCTTAGGATACTTTTCTCATATCACTAACACATGATACCAAGGCATCCAATTCAATAGAAGAAAACCCTTAGCCTACTCTCCTCTCTCCCCTCTCTCCTAGGGTTGCGCCGGCAGTGAGAAAAGAAGGGAGAAAGCCTCTTCCTTCTCTTCTCCTTCTCCTTCCTTCTTCTATACCACTTGGTGGCCGGCATTCACAAGGATATGGAGGAGTTCTTCTCCTCCTTTATTGCGTGTGGAAGCAAGAAGAAATCAAGGAGGATCGGCGGCAACAAGCAGAAGCTCTCCTCTTGGTGGTGTTGGCGCAGCAAGCAAGAGGAAGAGAAAGAGGTTGCTCGGTTAGGGTTGGTGTTGAAGACATCCTCTTCTTCTTCTTCTTCTTCTTCTTCTTCTTCTTCTTCTTCCTCTTCACCCTTGGGAGCCAGCGGACACAAGGAGAAGGAAGTTTTACTTCCTTCTTAGCAGGCGGCAAGGTGATAGGAAAACTAGGATTTCGGCCAAGGAAGAAGAAGGAGGAGGCCTTGATTTGGTTTTGATGACTTTGTTTCTTGGAGGATTGTCACCCACATGACGTCCAAGGAGGGGATAGGTCATACAGTAGAAGATTAATGCGAGGTAAAAGGAAAGGTATATCTTCTCCCTTGGTTCCTTTGTTCTTTCTATTATTTCAAGTGATTAATTAATTGCATGTTTGATTATTATTCTTTATTTCATGTTAATAATCTTGGACCCCGATGATAAACACAAAAAAAATGGTGATCCACTCATCGTCTATTCCACGGCTAATCGGTTGGATGAGATTGATCGCTAGAACAACACGGTTGTTCAAGCGATTGCTCAAATCAGTTAGCACGATGATGAGACGGCCATTTGGGAAATAGGACTCCATTCGGATTGAAAAATTTTAATCCATGGTCATGGAGACGTTTCCCATGCGCAACCCAGAATCGCTGTGGGGAACCCCAACAATTTGGCACCTATGATTTCTAATATACCAATTAAACCCACCATTATATCTAACATGTGAAATTCTTAACACATTTGAATTTGAGCATGCTCAATTCTTTTTGATCATTTCATATTTTCATCCATATGTTTGTCAAAATTTTCTACTATGCATGCATTGTTATTTTTTGAATTTATATACTTTGTCCTAGTTTTACCAAGTGATCCACTTAGCATTTTAATAGCATCATATAATATATCAAAAGGTAAGAGACGTATCTCATTTACCATGTCAGACACGTTAGTAGATGCTCCCCCTTCATCGATACTCTCTTCCGAAGTGACTTCGTCGTCTTCTTCTTGATGACTAGCCATTAGTGTCAGCCCAATGTGTTAGGATGTATACTAAAAGCTTTGCCTTTTGGTTATGAATACATCTACATTTTAAAGAGAATCAGAAATCACACAGTGCATGTTCAGGTTTATGTTTATATGGGTATGTGCACTGAATGTCTAATGTTTGGCATTGAAGATAACATGGTGCATGGTGTCGCACAAAAGATCATGTTATCATGTACCTTGCTGAAGCATAAGAAGGAGGATCACAACCGAGATGGAATTGGACAAACCAATCGGAATGGTTGTAGTGTAATAAGGTGTGGTTTATCTTAACCATGGATTGCATTAGTGTACATTGTGTACATTGAGTAGGACCGAAAGAGAGGTCATCCAATTTTTGTACTGACTTAGTAAATTGGATTAGACCTCGGATGCTATTAGGGAGTACGATCTCTGAATCCCGAAATAATGGTGGGCATATATTATTAATAATTGTTTCTTTGATTTACCAATGGGTGAGATCTATTCTGCTAGATCGATAGACCTGGTAAGTTGGGAAATAATATTAATAATATGATGTGCTGTTGAATTATTGACGGAATCCGTATCCTGATGAGTTAGGGTGATGATTCCCCCTTGGTGAGCTCAAGAGGTTCGCCATGCCAAATCTTGCAAGTGGACTATGGTCCGGCAGGTTGAAAAGGTTGAGTGGTACTAACCAAGAATCAAGAAGATAATTAATTTGATTATCAGTAAATTGAATTAATTATCGGGCATGCGATATCTTAAACACGGGGAGATGGACGACTTGTAATAGGTGGAGCCCATATGTAAATATGGGGGTTGGTGAGGAAGTACAATGGAATCCTTTAGTGGAATGGATTTCCATTTAATGGATCAGGTATGGATCCATTAGAGGGCCAAGAATCAACTCCTCCTTATGGTCCCTATCCTAGCCCAATAAAGCCCCATTAGAGTCATGATAAAAGGTCGGATTAATTAAGAAATTAATTTCGAAATTAATTAAATAATTAATTAAAGATTAATTAAGGAATTAATTTGGGATTAATTTAATTATTAATCTCGATATTAATTAAGGAATTAATCATAGAATAATTATGGAATTATTCTATATAAAAATTTGGATGGAATAAAGTAATTAATCAATAGATTAATTATGGAATTATTCTATATAAATTTTTATAAACAATCCAATTTTAATAGGAAATTTTTTCCAATTCAAACTAACTAAACCCCTATATAAATTCCCACCTCTCTCTCCCCTCTCTCTAATCTAACCTCCTCCCCTCTCATCCCTTGTGCGCCGGCGACAAAGAGAAGAAGAGGGTCGCCTCTTCTCCTCTTATCTTGGTTTCTTCTCTCCTTCAAGGTTGCTATCGACAAGGGAGGGTCCTTCTTGGTCCCTTGGCAGCGCACGGCAAGAAGAGAAGGAGGAGAAACCGGTGGTGCAAGCGGTGGAGGTCGGCGCCGGCGGTGGAGGAGAAGAGAGGCTTCATTGCTCTTCTTCTCCCAATCTTTTCCTCTACTTCTCTGTTGCGGACATCAACAAGACAAAGGGAAGTTGTCTTCTCTTTTGTGGTGCGCGGAAGAAGAGAAGAGGGTGGCGAGCCGAAAGTGGAGCTTCTCCTTTTGGTGATTGTCGCCGAAAAATGAGAGGTTGAGGGAGAGCTTTTCTTCCTTCGTGGCGTTGCTACCGTGAGTTAGGAAGAAGGTTTAGAGGTTGGTGTGGGTTGTGGTGAAGAAGAGGAACTCACCCTCTTGAGTTCATCATCATCTTCTTCAAGGAGTTGTCGAGTGGTGAAGAAAAACCCTAGCCTTAGGGTTTTTTGGTTCTCGGCACAAGGGAAGAAGAAGAAAAAGGATTGATTTGCATACCTTGGTGACTTCACGACTTGGGAGATCGACGTCCACATGATGTCCAAGTGGGCTGGGATATAGGATAGAAGACTGCGAGGTAAACGACGAGGTATAATTCTCCCGGGCTCAGTTTTTGTTATGTTATGTTCTATTGTGCTATCATGCTTTGCCTTGTCATTTCATGTATGTTTAATTATTATTTTGATTTGAAATCTTAGATAATAATAATTAACTAGACCCCGAAGATAAACACAAAAATCGGCGATCCAAATCATCGTCTTCCGCGGTTAGCTAATCCGGAAAGTTACAAAGCCTTTGTGGCTAAGTTGTGACTTGGACTAACTAACATGACGACGAGTCGGTCGTTATAGGGACGGTTCTCTATTCGGATTAAATTTTTAATTCGTGGCCATAGAGAGGTCTCTCGGATACGTCCACGTGGTTGTCTTGGAAACCACCAAGGGATAACCAACAATTGGTATCAGAGCAAGTTTCCGATTTTGTGTGTTTAAAGATTCGGTTAATTTTCTTGCACATTATCATGTACATTATTTTGCTGGATAATATTTTGGATGTGCATAGACTAACTTTGTGTTGCAAGCACTAGATTCCAACTATTATTATAAATTTTGTTGTGTGTATATGATTGGTTGTGCTTGATGTTGTAACGACCTGGCCCATTCGGCGGCCCCTTATTTTTCTGTGGGTCGTCGACCGTCGACCGTCGACCGTCAACTGTGTCATTACCATACTAGGTCTTCCCACCGCCTGGTCGGTGGATTTTTGCCTTCCCTGGATTCGAACCCTAGACCCAGGCTTAAGTCTAGTTTTCTATGAATCCTAGTAACCAAGCTCAATTGGTTACCAGGATTCATAAATAACTAGACTTTGTTGAGGCAATCGACCCTTAAAGGATTGGAAGATCATGGTTTTGATGTGTGGCCGAATAGGTTTAAAGTTAGAGTGTTATGTTGTATTTGATATGGTGTGATTGAGTTTGCAGGACTTGGAGAATCACACTTGCTGGACATATCCGAGGGACGAGAGTCGAGGGAGGAGAGATCCAAGGGCAAGCAGGGAAGTGGACTTCGTGAATGGTGGCATGGAAGCAAGCTAAGGGAAGGCTTGCGTGCACATCCGAGGGACGATAGCCAGAGGAAGAGGACTTCAAGGGGCGAGCCAAGGGAGCAGACCTGAAGGCACACGCGAAGGAGAAGGTCCAGAGTGACTGGAACTAAGCTAGGAGGCAGGGCAGTCGACTGGCCCTGCGGCAGTCGATTGCCAAAACCCACAGAAAGTTCGCAGCTTCAGACCAGTCAACTGGCCTTGGGGCAGTCGACTAGTATACCCCCAAAACTAGCCGTTGGCTAGCTGTTGGCTAGCCGTTGGCCAGCAATTAATGCTGGGCCAGTCGACTGCCATTGGGGCAGTCGACTGGTGTGGGGCTGGACAGACTGCGAGTCTGTCCTTTTCACCTATAAAAGGAGCTCCTCGTTACACGTGCATGGTATGATTCTGTACAGTAACGAAGTGCTGCCCAATTGAACAGTGTTTTTGCTTCCTCACACTCATTCTACTCTATTCTGTAAAGAGGAAGATCGTCGTTGTAAAGGTTTCTCCACCTAATGGAGGTTTTCATAGTGAAAGTTGTGCTCGCGGCGTGGATCCTTGGATTAGTCACCCATCAGGGTGGATACCAAGTAAAATATTTTGTGTTAGCATTGTTTAATTTCCTTTGCATATTATTTCCGTTGCGCTAACGATTCTGTAGAGATCTAAATGATTCGAGAAAGTGCATTCACCCCCCCCCCTCTGCACGCCTTAGATGATCCTTCAGTTGGTATCAGAGCCGGTGCGTTTCGGAAGATCTAACAGTCAACCGGAGTAATTGTAATGGCGTTTCAAGAGGGATACTCCACTGTACGACCACCATTCTTCGACGGGAACTACTTCGCGTACTGGAAAGGTAGGATGCATTACTACCTCATGAATGATATTGAAAATTGGATAAGTGTTGCAGATGGCTTCGAGGCGACCGTCGATGAAAGGGGAGACCCAACACCTATGAGATCATGGTCTAAGTAGGTGAGGAAGAGGGCGCAGTCAAATGCCAAGGCCACCACCACATTATAATGTGGGCTCTCGAAGGAGCAACTAAACAAGGTGGGGCCGTTCAAGAGTGCCAAAGAGCTATGGGACAAGTTAGTTGAACTGAACGAGGGGTCAAACGAATCGAGAAGAGCCAAGAAGGACTTGTTGGTGGCCCAACTGCAATCCCTTTCCATGAAGAGTAACGAGACCGTCAGCTAGCTGCATGGAAGGGTAAAGGAAGTGATAAACGAGCTCCATGTAATTGGAGAGAAAATCAAAAACTGGGACATGGTTAGGTATGTTTTACAAGCCTTCCTGAGAACCACCCTGTGGGCATCCATGGTTGATGCTTACAAGGTATCGAGGGATTTATCTTTAGTCAAATTAGACGATCTATTTTGTGAATTTGAACTGCACGAGCAAGCTAACATTTCGGCCAAAGAGAAAGGTATTACTTTTGTTGCAGAAAAGGAGAAGAAGAGGAGGAAGGAGAAGAAGGTGATCTACTCATCGTCATCGGACTCAGAGGAGTCAAGCGCCTCTATGGATAGTGACCAAGAGGCCTTCATGGTAAGGAAATTTCGTAAAGCATTTAAAAGTTTTTCAAACAAGTCATATGCTAGGAAAGGGGCCAAAGGTAAGGGTAAGGCCAAGGACATAATCTGCTACAACTGTCACCAAGAGGGGCATATGAAGAACGAGTGCCCCCAATTGAAGAAAAGGGATGACAAGAAGGAAGAGAAGAAAAAGAGTGACAAGAAGAAATCAAAGGGAAATGAGAAGGGTGCTACCAACCTCAAGTCAACGTGGGATGATCCCTCATCTTCAGAGGAAGATGAAGAGCAAGTCTCCCACTTCGCTCTTATGGCACAAGATGACTCAGACTCATCGGATGATGAATGAAGCTCAAGCAGTGAAGATGAGAGCTCCTCCACTTCATCATCAGAGTCAGAAGCGTCGGTAAGTGAGGTATATCACTTGCCCTCCTCTACTTTAGTGAAAATAATTTCTAGCACGAACATAGACTTAGCTAAGGCTAGAGGTAAAATTAAGGATCTCAAAGAACAAATTGCCATGCTTAGAGTAGAAGCTATTAAACTTAAAGATTTGCATGCTAGTTCTACTTCTTCACATGTTTCACACCTTGAAAATGAGAATAGGGAATTAAGGAAACAGGTAGATGACCTCACAAAGGCCCTTAGGAAATTCCAAGTAGAATCTAGTAACCTAGATATGATCATAAACAGTCAAAGGGTTGTATATAACAAGGCCGGGTTGGGTTATAGGCCTAAGACCAAAGAGGTAGCCTTTGTTTCACTCACCGGTAGGATTGGTGCATCTAGGAGATTAGGGGCTAAGGGAACCACAAAGAAGGCATGGGTACCTAAGAAATTTCTGAATGATGCTTATGGATAAAAAATATGGGTACCAAAAGAGTATGTTTTCCATGTTGTCTAGGTAAAGGTGAAGGAGGCCCCAACCTTATGGATAGTAGATAGTGGATGCTTAAGACACATGACCGGGGATGTCAGCAAGTTCACCACTATTAGCTACCTAAGAGAAGGGACGGTCTCCTTTAGGAATAGTGTTGGTGCAGAATGCACCCAAGTCAAACCTGTGTTTTGATATTGGCAAAAGGGTTCAAAAGTTAAGGGTTAGTTGTTTTCTAACAAGCTTCTTGAGTGTACAGGAAAAGCCCTAGCGAAGGAATGCTAGGCACTGGCGAAGGACTGCCAGACAGGAGAAGCCCTAGCAAAGGACTGCTAGGCACTGGAAAAGGACCGCCAGAATGCTAAAGCCCTAGCGAAGGACTGCTAGGCTGGCGAAGGACTGCCAGAAGAAAAGACCTAGCGAAGGGCAGCTAGGCACCAAGCGAAGGGCAGCTTGGTAACTCAAGACCTGGCGAAGGACTGCCGGGCAAAAGTCCAACTGGAGGATCCGGTTGGCACCAGGTAAAATCTCCCGAGAGGAGTAGGTGAGGACGCGTTCCCCTTGAGGGAACATTAGGCGTCGGTTCGACCTAGGGCTCCATTTTGGAGACCAAAGTCAGAACCAAGACAGCTAAGGCTGTATAAAATAATAATATAATTGTTATTTGGACTAACCCTGGATGCAGGATCAAAGGACTGAGTATCTGCAGCTCAGAGAGCCTCAAAGGAGTGAGGCAGAAGCTGAGCAGGGCGCCCCGGACGACCAGGGCGCCCCCAAGGTCAACCCAAGTCTGCCGAAGTCATCAACGCGCTTCGCCCCGCTTGTCGCGGGCGCCCCGCGTGTCTCGGGCGCCCCCACTGCCAGCTGCCGAAGTCATCAACGCGCGTCGCCCCGCTTGTCGCGGGCACCCCGCGTGTCTCGGGCGCCCCCACTGCCAGCTGCCGAAGCGCATCCCTGCGAAGCCGAAGAGATGAGGCCTTTGATCGGTCAAACCGGGCTCCCCGAGCCCTACGAGCGCCCCGGTCAAACCGGATCCCGAGGATAAGGGGATCAGACGGCGACCGAGCTCAAACCGGATCTGCTGCCACGTGGGGGGCGCCCCCGTCGACCAGGGCGCCCCTAGGCCCTATATAAAGGGCCCTCGACCTCCTTCTTCAGAGCATCAATTACTGCGACGCTTCCACGCTCTACTGCTTTCATTAAACGCATCCAAACGCTCTGACGACCGCGCTCTGCTCCGGAAACTTCCCGACTCAAGAACGAAGCGCCGTCAACCTCCCACTGCACCGAAACTCGATCTACACCGGGAGTTGGTAAAACAAAGTGTATATTCTATTTACAGTAATTTTGTAATCTCACTCTGTAACCATTTTGCGCACTATAGAATTGCCCAAAGTAAACGGTCAACAACCGTGGGCCTTGGAGTAGGAGTCGACCCAGGCTCCGAACCAAGTAAAAACCTTGGTGTTTGCGTTGTTTGTTTTTATTCCGCCGCGCACTTACTCTTTTCTTAAATCCGAACGAATTGCGACATTCACCCCCCCCCTCTCTCGCATTTCTCGATCCAACAAGTGGTATCAGAGCGGGGAATTCAAATTTGGTGCAACCACCAGTTTGAAAATTTCGGATTTTATTTTTCTTTTTCTCAATTTTTTTCCCGTTAAATATTTTTCGTTCGAATTTTTCTTTCAAGGTTGGTGCAACACCCCTTGAAATTTGTTTTTATTTATTCTTCCCGCACTACTAATCCAAGACCAAGTCTTGGAATATTTTTTGTTGTTTTTTTTTGTTATTTGCTATTTCAGAACAAATGGCCATCCAAGAAGGCTTTAGCACCGCCAGACCTCCACTTTTCAATGGAGAAGACTTTCCTTACTGGAAAAGTCGAATGGAGGTCCACCTGAAAACTCAGGTGGATATGTGGATAATCATCCAGTCTGGACTGATGATTCCCACAAATGCTGAAGGCGTACCGCAAAACTACTCAGAGTGGGACACTGCCCTTAAACGCAAAATCGAAGCTGACGCCAAAGCAACTCAGACCCTCCAATGCGGACTAACGAAAGAGGAGCTGAACCGCGTAGGCCCTTTCAACAGTGCCAAGGAGCTATGGGCTAAACTGATCGAGCTCCACGAAGGAACTTAAGATACGAGGATCAGCAAACGGGATCTGCTACTGAACAAGCTCTTCACCATCAAGATGGCAGATAACGAGACAGCAGCCCAGCTCCACGCCAGGATCCAGGAATTGATGAACGGTCTTCACGCAATAGGTCACCAGGTTCAAAACCGTGATCTTATAAGGTATGCCCTAAACGCGTTCCCTAGGACCAACTTGTGGGCATCTATGGTAGATGCATACAAGGTCTCTAGGTATCTTTCAAAAATTAAATTAGATGAGTTATTTTCTGAACTTGAACTTCATGAACAGACTAACTGCAATTTGGCCGAGAAAAGTATAGCTTTCTTTGCAGGGAAAACAGGAAGGACGACTAAGAAGAAAACTCAAGTTGAACCCGAATCTACCTCAGACTCAGAGACAGAAGATCAAGAAGGAGATCAATCTGAACTGGTCCAGCTAGCTCGAAGCTACTACAAAAAGTTCAAGAACCAAGCCAACACACGGAGAACAAGCCGAAGAAAGGATGAACCAGCTGCTGGCAAACACAAGCCCAACGTAATCTGCTACGAATGCAAGAAGAAGGGCCACTACAAGACTGAATGTCCAAGCCTAAAGGAGTCCAAAAAGACCAGAAAGAAGAAGGCACTCCAAGTAACCTGGGACGAGTCTTCCTCAGAAGAAGAAGAAGAAGCACCGCAATCCAATCTTCTAGCCCTGACCGCTTCGGATCAAATCGAGACTGACTCAGACTCGGACCAGGACGACGGCAAGCTGACCTTCTCCGACGACGGCGAAATAAGGGTAACAGGTTTTTCAAAATTGCAATTAAATTCTCTTATCTCATATCTATCCCGAGATTTGGCGAAAGCCAAACTCCGAATCGAGTCCCTCCGACAGGAAGTAAAACTCCTAAAAGAGGGAGCTGAGTCTAAATCCTTAACTGAGAAAATTCAGGAAGGAACCCCTGATCAAGTTGAAAAACTTGAATCAGAGAACTCCTCCCTGAAAACTCAAGTTAAGGACTTACGAACAGCTTTAGAACAATTCACTTCTGGTTCCAAGAATCTTGATATGATTCTTGGAAAACAAAAGTCTGTTCTAAACCGATCCGGACTTGGCTATAGAACCAAATCTCGGCAAAGATCTTACTTTGCTGTACTGAACCAGTCAAGACCTAAGGTTCAGGCATGGGTGCCAAAACTGTGCCTGACTAAACCAACTGCTTCAAATCAATTTTGGATCCCCAAGGACAAGATTCACATCTTGCCTAACCCATACAGAGGCTTTAGTCCAGGGGGAGTCAAAATCAAAACAATTTTTATAATTAGATAATTTTTTTGTAATTGCTTGATTGCATGTTTATTTAATTTTCTGCAATTTGCCATGCTTAGAATTAGGAATGGTTAGACTTAAGGACTAAATTACTTGAAATTTGAAAACATAGTATTGGGAGGAGGTGAGATGATAATACGTTGGGGAAACCAACTCTAATAAGATCAAGTCTACTTGGTCTCTTTAGACTGGTGAAACCAGCCGAAGCTACCGATCCAAGACCCAAGCTAGTTAGACCAGAAAATGACCTAATTTAATTTGAAAATGAAATTTCATTAAAAGGCTTTGTCAAGGAAAGGGTGGATGATCCCATAAGGCTACGGCCAAAGAAGGCCTAGTGCCTCGCCAAGACCTGGAAGCCAATTTCTGAAATTCAAATTCAAATTATCTTTTGTCAAATTCGAATCTAACTCAAATTTCAAATAATTATAGATTCTAATCTGTTTTCAAAATTTTTATTTCTTAAAACCTATCTCTTTTTCGAAAAACTCTTAATCTGTTTTCAAAATTTCTACTTCTTAAACTTATTTTTTTTCTCTTTCAAAAATCACTTAATCTATTTTTCAAAATTTCTAAACTTATTTGTTTAAAAATCTGTTTTCAAAAGTAAATAACTTTTCAAAATAAATTAAAACTTCTTTTTAAAATTAATTTTTACCCTCAAACCTGTCTCACAAAAACCTTAAGGTTAACGTGTTTGAAAACCCTAGATTCAGTGAGACAGGAAAATTAAATTCAAATTAAACCACCTTGCTTGTGCTTTCATAATCATGGTCAAACTGTGGTTAACATAGTCAAACATGGTCAAACACAGTCAAACAAAGTCAAACAGTCAAACCTGGTCAAAACAGTCAAAAGACTGCTACCTAGGGCGCCCTGACCGTCCCGGGCGCCCAACTGCACAAGGGTCAAAGGCTGCTGAAAGCAGTCCATGAGGGCGCCCGTGACCTGTCGGGCGCCCCCGACAACACTGACAACATACCAGCTCCAGTCAAAGCAGCAAAAGCTGCATTTGACCGACTTGACAAGGGCGCCCGTGACCCGTCGGGCGCCCCTATACACTTCTGTTCCCCACGCTGATTAAAGCAGCCAAAAGGCTGAAATCAAATGCCTTTGACCAGGGCGCCCGTGACCTGTCGGGCGCCCCCATCGACAAACCTGTCATCCACGCCAGTCAAAGCAGCAAAAGCTGCAGTTGACCAGCCTTGATCAGGGCGCCCGTGACCTCTCGGGCGCCTGATAACCGCTTTTGTCGTGTTACGGTTTCAAATACAATTTAAGTACCGAATTCCTCTAAACTAATGTAGCATAGAGTAACTCGAGTCGTCTCCCAACGAATGTAGTTGATGCATGATAATTCTCATGATTGAATCTTATTGCTTTTGGATTTTGGATATGAAATTGGGTTTTGAATTTGAGAGCTATGACTACGAAATGAATAACCGAGCAAATATGAAATCTAATTCTAATTAAGAAAAGACAAGACAGGTAATGGAACCTAAATTAACTAGACTACGATTGCAACAAAGAAAGCACAACTTGAAATAAGCATTAAGAAACTAAACACAAAGCAAACTACAACATTGAAGAAATCTAATCTAATCCTAACTTAATTGCATTAAAATAAAATCCATTAATGAAAATCTACAATAGGAAAGCAATTAAACTAATGAAGCAATTAATGAAAATCCATCACTGAACCTAAAGCAGTTAAACTAATGAAACATTACAAAAATCTATGATAAGAAAAATTCAAATTAGAATCCATTAATGAAAGAGGCAATTCATCAAACACATGATGAGCATGGATTAAAATGACAAAGGTGCGTGCCATTTGAATTGAGGAAGTTCATCATATACAAGATTCAACAGCTATCTCAAACACACATAACATTCAAATTAAACCAATTCAAGTCTGATGAAGCTGCCGCTGATAGGAAGTTGTGAAGGGCTACTGAAAAAATGGCACTGCTGTGAAAGAAGCTACGGAAACTCAATTGCTGTGAAGGAAATTGAAGCTGCTGCTGATAGGAAAATGAAGCTACTGCTCGAACTGATGAGGAATTCTCCTGCGAAGAACTCTGTGAAGAGGTTGGAATTTGAACACACAATTTGAAACACACAAATTCAAATTTGATACGAAGCTGTAAAAAAAAACTGGAATTGAACTAAAGGCTGGAAATGAACAATCGGCTGCCGGAATTGTAAGACAAAAGCTGGAAAACTGTAACGAAATTGAAGCTGGAAGTGAATCGAAAAACTGAAATCTGCTCGATGAAGAGCTGTGAAGGAAATTTCTACTAAGGAATTGTCGGCTGCCGAATGCTATTGAAGAGGAAGAACTGCGGTGGTGGATGGATCGTCGGCGGTGAAGTCGACTAGGGCTCGGAACCCCCAGAGCCCTAGCTGTGGTCGTCGGCTGTGGTGATGGAGAGGAAGTCGCCGGCGGTGAAGGTGGATGTGGCTGGCTGCTCTCCGAACCCCGAAAGAGAAGCCTTTCCTCTCTTCTCTCCGAACCCCGAAAGAGAAGAGGTGGACGTGGATCACCGGCGTTGGAAGTGGTTGATCGAAGGTCGCCAGCTAGGGTTCGAACCCCGCAGCCCTAGCTGTGCAATCCTTGAGAAGAAAAGATGGTGGTGGAGCGGATGAAGTGAATCGGGAACCCCCACGACTCGGTTGATCGGAGCTCCGGCCGACTAGGGTTCGGAACCCCCTTGCCCTAGCCTTGCGGCGACGCTGAAGATGGAGGAGAAGTAGATCGCCGCTGGCCTGCGTGTGGAGTCGATGAAGACCTAGGTCGCGCGATCTGCCCTTTTGTCCCTGGTTGCCCGTGCTTCGGTTGGTCCAGTCAAGCCAGCTTCAGCCCAGCCACACCAGAGCTTGAGTTCAGTCCAGTCACTGTCCGGTTCAGCCTAGCAATTTGGTTCAGCCCGCCTCTGCTGCATTTTGGCTCAGCATTTGAGTTGAATCAGCTTTAGCAAATGGGTTCAGCCAAATTAGTTCACTTGATTCAGTCCAATCCAGCTCTTGGGTTCAGCCCTAGGTTCGGTTCAGTCAAGCCAATTGAGTTCAAACAATGGTTCAGTCCAGCCCAAACCACAGTTAGCCCAGCTCAACCATGAATTCACAGCTCATTAGCAACGGACGGCTGAGATCGATTCGGCTTCATCCAACGGTCGGATCTCTTCAGATCTGAACCAAACTTCACAGATCTCAATCAATGGTCCTGATCTACCTGTTCCCAGCTCGGATTGATCAGATCAGTGGCGGATGACCCAGATCTTCCCTTTTCTTGAATGGATGGTCTAGAACATCTTGAACTCGATCCAACGGTCAGATCACTTCTGATTTGGCTGAAATTTTCAGATCTTGATCTCTGATCATGATTGATTCTATCTTGGACTCGGATCGACCAGAAGTTGACCGATGGCTCAGATCTAGCCGTTCTCTGGAATGGACGGCTCCTATTAATCCGATGCTTGATCTCTTCGATTTGGATCAAATGCTGACTCAAGTTTGACCCACTTTTGATCTAGGTCCATGATCAATTTAAGCCTACAAAATAATATCCAAATTTAGTGCCAAAAATATCCCAAATATACAAAGATTAGAATTAAAAGCCAAAATGAAGGGAATACATGAAACCTAATACAATTGCAAACTTAAGCATATAAAAAGTAGATCAAACATGGATTTAAGAGCCAAAAATAATCAACAAAATGATGGTTATCAGCGCCCCCCATAAAACCCCTATAAAAGGGACCCGAGTCTCCTTCTCCTCCCACACCACATCTCACACTTCTTCTTCCCCTTGTCTCATTCTTGTGGATCAAGTGAACCTAAGCCCATCCTTGCCTCAACCATGCCTCCAAGGTATGAAATTTAGTTGTGCAATCAATTTTTCTTAAATTATATATTTTTCTTCTTATTCTTTAAGTCTCTTCTTATAATCCAAGGTTTATCCTTAATTACTTATTTTTCTACACTTAGAAAACGCCGAGCAGTTCAGTCGAACCCCGGTAACGAGCCCAGTCCTGACCCTAGGTTTCTAAACCTAGAACTTTGTAATAAATTCGCCCGAACCACCTACATTCCGATTAAGACGAGTTACCTTAACCGTCAATTCTTTACCCAATCCTATCCAGTTGCAATGTCCGCAATTAACTACTATCAACTGGATAACCTCGTATTCTGCACACATCCGATCAACAACAACTTATGTGCAGAATTCTATAACAACATAGTTAGGCAAGACCAATTGAACTTCGTCACTACCGTTCAAGGAATGCCCTTGACCATCACTCCTACCCTACTGTACCGATTTCTTGGACTCCGACAATCTCAGTCCATCTTATGTTGCTACTGTAGCGACCCGCCTTCTCTTTACCTTAGACGGATCGTTACTTATCTCTACTTCTTGACTTCTATACATGACTAAAGAAAATTGCGGAAATCTTTTTTTTTTCTCTTTTAAACTTTTAAATTCTACTAACAATTATGTTCTAACTTAAGCAATCATGTATAATAATACCATGTCATACTCTCTTCTCAATCCCATAGCCAATACCCATCGAAAACAAACTTACCCCTCTTAAACAGCCTGTATCAGTCGACTGATGACGTCATCAGTCGACTGATACGGCTGTAATCTGTTTTACAGATTTCGGCCCTTGCTGTCCAAGGCCACCATTCCTTCAATTTCGAGCCATATCAAACTACGACATCATTTCTATACTCTATATCAGTTTCCTAAACGATTTAGCCATTCAAACGAATTCATAATCTTGAATTTAGGACTTTTATGGAAGAAAATAAACCAAACAAGTTTATCTAAACTTTAACAATAGAGTTGTATCAATCTTAACTTCTAACCATTTAAACTTATCATACAAAGTTCTATAACATCACTAAGGCATTATGGAATGAGAAAGCAACTTTTCTAAACATACTTAAGCAATAAAGACATGATTCAAAGGGAAATTGATACTATCTTGGCACAAACACCTTTTTCTCTAACAAAGTATCAATATCTTTAACTACTCACTTTTCTACTTATCCAATGCAATCATAAAAATATATAAGCTAAATAAAATGACATGGAATCTTTACTCTAAGAAATTGAGCATGGTAAAACTATCCAAAACTCAAATACTCTATAATCTCCATAAGCAAGAACTTGAAATTTGAATAAACTTAAACATTTCAATTCAAATAGCTAAATTGTCTTGTGCTTAAGATCTCTCCATAATCAGCCAACACACACACTCTACTCAGCACCGCCTCGTCGTCTTCCTTCAGAATTGCTTGCCTTTACCTTTATCTGCAATAAGAGGAAAATGCATCTATAAGCAAAAAGCTTAGTAAGTACTATCTAGCTCACAAAATCTCGAAATATGCAAAACATGCTTCTAGATCAAACTGAACATCATATGAGATACTAATATGCTTGAAAGAAAACTAAGGACATGTATAACTCAAAACATGCATACTCAAGCAATAAATAATCTCAATTTACTTTTCTTGGCTCAACTTGAAACTTTAGCTATTCTTTAATCTTTTGAAAACTTTCTGAAACTTTCGAAAACTTTGCTAAAGCATATACTTGAAAATAATAATCACTTGGAATCTTGAAGACGGT
>JAGFNQ010006079.1:79513-123455 GCA_024364735.1 Boesenbergia rotunda
GGAATCCACCCAGCGGCTCCGGGCTGTGCCAATCAATGATTTCAGACCGAGAGCTATATGTCGATCTGATAGTCCTTGCGATGCAAGACTTCGACATCATACTGGGCATGGATTTCCTCAGTAAGTACAGCGCTTCAGTGGACTGCCGTAGAAGCAAGGTGGTTTTCAGCCAGAAGGAGAACAACCATTCGAGTTTCAAGGAGCCCCAAAGAGGAAGACTCAGAAATTCCTCTCAGCCTTGGCAGCCCACCAGATGCTAGAGCAAGGGTGTGCTGGTTTTCTTGCACACATAGTGGACTCAGAAGCAAAGAAAGAACTCAAGCAGGAGGATGTACGGGTAGTCTGCGAATATCCAGATGTGTTCCCAGAAGAACTACCTGGACTACCGCCCAACAGGGAGGTGGAATTTGAGATTGAGCAGGTGCCAGGTACCGGTCCGGTCTCAAAAGCCCCATATCGTATGTCTCCTGCAGAGCTGAAAGAATTACAAGAGCAACTCCAGGAGCTACTAGACAAGGGCTTCATCCGCCCGAGTTATTCACCCTGGGGAGCTCCTGTACTTTTCGTCAAGAAGAAGGATGGGTCTATGCGTCTGTGCATAGACTACAGAGCTCTGAACAAGGTAACCATCAAGAACAAGTACCCCCTTCCTAGAATAGATGATTTATTTGATCAACTCAAAGGGGCTACAGTGTTCTCGAAGATAGATCTGCGTTCTGGGTATCATCAGCTAAAGGTTAAAGAAAGTGACATCCCTAGGACGGCCTTCAGGACAAGATACGACCACTACGAATTTGTAGTGATGCCTTTTGGAGTAACCAATGCTCCAGCAGTCTTCATGGAGCTGATGAACCACATCTTCAGGGAGTATCTCGATAAATTCGTCATTGTATTTATTGATGATATTCTCATATATTCACAGACTCTAGAGGACCATGCTACACACTTGAGGATAGTGCTGCAGATCCTTCAGCAGGAGAAGCTCTATGTAAAATTCTCAAAATGTGAGTTTTGGCTAGATCAGGTGACCTTCCTAGGTCACATTGTATCTAAAGAAGGCATTCAAGTTGATCCAGCCAAGATAGAAGCAGTCAGCAACTGGTGTAGACCCAAGAATGCCAGTGAAATCAGAAGCTTCTTAGGCCTGGCAGGATATTACAGAAAATTTGTGGCGGACTTTTCCAGAATAGCCTCTCCACTCACAGCCTTGACCAGAAAGAACAAGAAGTTTGAATGGTCAGATAAATGTGAGCACAGTTTTCTAGAGCTGAAGAAGAGACTGACCAGTGCTCCCATCCTGACGGTTCCAGAGAGTGACAAGGCCTTCGACATCTACAGTGATGCATCCAAGATGGGCCTTGGAGCTGTCCTCATGCAAGACGGTAAAGTAATAGCATATGCCTCCAGACAGCTCAAGGACTTTGAGAAGAATTACCCTACCCACGACCTTGAGCTAGCAGCTGTGGTTTTTGCACTGAAGCTCTGGAGACACTACCTGTATGGAGTGCAGTGCAGAATCTTCACAGACCATCAGAGTTTGAAGTACTTCTTCACTCAGAAGGATCTGAATATGAGGCAGCGCAGGTGGCTAGAGTTGGTCAAAGATTATGACTGTGAAATCCTCTACCACCCAGGTAGAGCTAATAAAGTGGCAGATGCACTGAGCAGAAAATCCTGTGCAGCACTGATATCCCTATTATCACTGTCTCTACCACTTCAGAAAGAAATAAAGGATTTTGGAGTCGAGGTAATAATTGGGCAACTTTATGCATTGACTCTAGAGTCAACCCTGCTTGTGGATATACAAAGAAAGCAAAGTCAAGACCCAGAGATCCAGAAGATCAAGCAGGGGGTCCAAGAGGCAGAAAATTCGGAGTTTCGAGTATCAAATAGTGGCATCCTCTATTTTGGAGACCGCCTTTGCGTCCCCAATGATGAGGAACTAAGAAAGAATATTTTAGAAGAAGCCCACAGTACCCCGTACTCTATGCACCCTGGTTCTACCAAGATGTACCAAGATGTAAAGCAAAGATTCTGGTGGTCTGGACTCAAGCGAGACGTGGCCAGATATATCAGTACCTGCTTGACCTGCCAGAGAGTCAAAGCAGAGCACCAAAGACCAGGAGGAGTTCTGCAGCCTCTTCCTATTCCAGAGTGGAAGTGGGAAGAGATATCCATGGATTTTATCACAGGTCTCCCAAGGACCACCCATGGACACGATGCAATATGGGTGATAGTGGATAGATTGACCAAGTCTGCCCACTTCCTAGCCATCAAGTTATCGCACTCAGTAGAGCATTTAGCACAGCTGTACGTGAAAGAAGTAATCAGGCTTCACGGAGTTCCGAAGTCGATCGTTTCTGACAGAGATGGGCGGTTCATCTCCCATTTTTGGAGGTGTGTTCAGGACGCCCTAGGCACCAGACTTCAGTTCAGCACAGCTTTCCATCCCCAGACAGATGGACAAACAGAGAGAGTAAATCAGATTTTAGAAGACATGCTCAGGGCTTGTGCATTGGACTTTAAAGGTAGTTGGTGCAAATTTCTGTGCTTAGCCGAGTTTGCCTACAACAATAGCTATAAGGCCACCATCATGATGGCACCTTATGAGGCATTGTATGGCAGGAAATGCAGATCACCCATATGTTGGCAAGAAGCTGGTGAGAAGAAAGAGATGGAGTCAGGACTAGGCAGCCAGACTGAGCTTATAGATGAGACCACTCAGGCTATCCAGACGATCCGCCAGAGGATTGAGACTGCCCAGAGTAGACAGAAAAGTTATGCTGACACACGCCGTAGGCCACTTGAATTCCAAGTTGGAGATTCAGTATTTCTCAAGGTCGCCCCTATGAAGGGAGTGATGAGATTCGGCAAAAAGGGCAAGCTGAGTCCTCGCTACATAGGACCCTACAAGATTATAAAGAGAGTTGGGAAGGTAGCCTATGAGCTGGACTTGCCAGAGGATATGTCAGCTATCTACAGTACCTTTCATGTCTCTATGCTAAAGAAGTGTATTCACAACCCTAGCCAAGTGATTCAGCCTTAGTCAGTACAGATCCAAGAAGATCTTAGCTATGAGAGCAGACCGACACAGATAGTGGACAAAGCAGTTAAAAGATTAAGAAATAAAGAAGTGCCACTAGTGAAGGTCATCTGGCAGAATCAAAAGCATGAGGAGCCTACTTGGGAACGTGAGGACAGCATGAGAGAAAGATATCCAGAATTATTCTAAGTTCGAGGACGAACTTTTCATAAGGTATGGGGGATTGTAACGCCCCAAAATTTCCATTTTAAGTTCTTAAAGTCCTTAGAACTATTTAAAAATGCTTTAGAAATATTCTAGATATTTTTAGGAATTTTTAGAATATTTTTATGGAATTTTTCGAGTCCGTTTAGTATTTTTATTAAAAGAAATAGAGTTTTCGGCAAAAAGTTGCCTGGATGAGTTTTGAACCCGAGACCTCCCATGGGATCAACGACTTAAGTTGGTCGGGTTAACCAGGAGCCCCAGCAGGGGTGTGCTGAAAGAAAATAGAGAGATATTAAGTTAAGTTATAAGTTGGACTTAAATACCCTAAGTATAAATAGATAATTAAAGAGAGAAATTTTATTTTCTCTCAACCTAAACCCTCTTCCTCGCCCAAGCCTCACGCCGCCCCTCTCTTCTCCTCTCTTGGACGAAAACACACCAAGGCCCCCTCTCCTCTTCTAAGGTGGCGCCGGCCAAGGAAGAACCAAGGGGTGCGGAGCGTTTCGTTCGTCTCGACGAGAGGAACGCGTAGGCGCGAACGGTTCATCGAGATCTCAAGTTTCTCCCGAGCCCTAGACGTCAATTTTGGTTGTAAGTCCAAGAAATCAAGGTAAGTACTGCTCACCTGCAGTAAGAGGCGGTTTTCCGCAAGTTTTTCCCGTTAGAAAGTTAAAAATGCAATTTTCCTTTAGTTTATGATTTTGCATGTAACCCTAGTTTAATCCATGCTTGTATAAGTTTAATTAGGTACCCTATATGAGGATAGGGTCTAAGAAGAGTTATGAGAAAAGAAAAGAGAGGATAAAGATAAGAAAAGAAAAGGCCAAGGCCTTAAGAAATCCCCAAAAGTCAAGACTTAGGGATTTGGGCACACAAGGTGCTCGTTAAAATGCCAAGGCATTCAAGATAAGAAAAAGTAAGTATTTTATTTTCTAAGGCCAGTACCCGACGTCCAAGGGCGTCGTTAAAGAAATCCAGGTGTCCAATTCCAAGGTCTTGGCCCTGGTAGACCAAGGTCTGCTCTATTAGGATTGGTGGCTCGCTACCCCAACCTTTTAGGGAACGCGCATAAGATGGTACTTACGTTTTAAGTGGATCCAAGTGAGTTATTATTTTCAAGTATATGCTTTAGCAAAGTTTTCTAAAGTTTAAGAAAGTTTTCAAAAAGTTAAAGAAAGATTTAAAGTTAAAGAATTGCTAAAGCTTCACGTTAAGCCAAGAACAAGTAAGTTAAGACTTATTAGTGTTTTAGTATGCATGTTTTGAGTTATACATGTTTTGAGTGTTTTCTTTTAAGCATAAAAGTATCTCATGTGATTTCACATTGTTTAAAAAGCATGTTTGCACATTTCGAGATTTTGTGAGCTGGATAGTACTTACTAAGCTTTTTGCTTATTAGTTGCATTTCCTCTTGCTGCAGGTAAAGGTAAAGGTAAAGGCAAGCAATTCTGAAGGAAGGCGACATGGCGGTGCTGAGTGACGTGTGTGTGGTGGCTGACCTTGGAGAGGTCCTTGGGACAAGATGAATAAAAGACTCAAAATACATTTGTTATAGAGTCTTAGTTTAAGTTAGATCATATAGAATTATATTCAAGTAATCGCGTTTTAGATATTTTGCATGTCTTAAAACCACAAGTAAAGATTCCATGTCATTTCATTTAGCATACATATCCTTATGATTGCATTGGATGAGTAGAAGTGTGAGTAGTTTTGAATATTGATACTTTGTTGGAGATATTGATGCATGTGCCAAGATAGTGCTAGTTTCCCTTTGAATCAAGTTTTTATTGCTTAAATATTCTTAGAAAAGTTGCATTCACATTTCACAATGCTTTAGTAAGGTTATAGAACATGTATTTGGTGTTATGAATGCATAGGAGTTAAGTTTGGTACAAAACTCTAGTTTAAAGTTCTTATAGATTTTCATAACTTAATTACTTCCGCAAAAGTCCAAATTTCAAGTTTATGAAGTTGTTTTGATTGGCTAAAATGTTTAGGAAACTAGTATAGAGTATAGAAATGGTGTTGTGTCTTTGTATGACTTCAAACTATATGTTTGGTGGACTTTTGAAACAAAGTTTCGAATCTGAATTTCAGCTTTTCAGGCGTGCCAGTCGACTGGTTCAGTATCAGTCGACTGCCCTATCGAACGGCAGCTTCTATTCGATGCATCAGTCGACTGCCAAGAGGTCAGTCGACTGGTGCCGCGCCCAGAAACTTTCTGTGGCCGATACCAGTCGACTGGTTAGATCGCAGCCGACTGGTACCATTGCAGAGAAGTTCTATAGATGAAAAGAAGTGTGCCATTGTATCATGCATGACTATTAGAGTTAGAATATCATCCCTAGATGGATTTAAAAGAAAAAAAAAGAAGTTCCACATTCTTAGTCGTGCAGTAGAGTCAAGAAGTAGATAAAGTAACGATCCGTCTAAGGTAGAGAAGGCGGGTCGCTACAGATCAAGCAAGGCATGCGGTTGCGTTGGTACTCCCTCTCGAGCTCGCTCCATCCTAGTAGGATGCAGGTGAAGACCTTCTTCCTTGCTTGCCCGAGCTCTAGGAGGAGAGGAGAGTTGAGAGGAGAGGAGAAGAAAGCTTCTCCTTTCTTCACCACCGCCGGCCTCTAGAACCCTAGGAGAGAGATGGAGAGGAGAAGAGAGATCGGTTATTTTGATAATTCTCAATTAATTGGGGATTAAGTCACCTTGTATCATGACTCCTATGGTGTATTTATAGGGCTAAGGTAGGGACCATGAAGAGGAGTTGGTTCTAGGCCCGCTAATGGATCCAAACCCGATCCATTAATGGAGATTCATTCCACTAACGGATCCCATTGAACTTCCTCACCAACCCCCATATTTTCATATGGGCTCCACCTATTATGAGTCGTCCATCTCCCTGTATTTAAGATATCAAATGCCCAATAATTAATTTAAATTACTGACAATTTTAATTATTTATCCTCTTAATCCTTGATTAGTACCACTCAACCTTTTCATTATGTCGGACTATAGTCCACTTGCAAGATTTGACATGACGATCCTTTTGAGCTCATCAAGGGGGCATCATCATCCCGACTAACCAGGATAGGGATTCCGTCAATAATCAACGGTACACCATGTAGATAAAATTATTACCCTACTTACCGGGCCTATCGTTCTAACAGAATAGATCTCGTCCATTAGCCAATCGAAGTAATAATAATTAAATACGTGTGTCCGTTATTATTTCGGGATTTAGAGATCGTACTCCATAATATAAACCGAGGTCTAACCCAATTTCTGATGTCAGTACAAAATTGGATGACCTCTCTTTTGGTCCTACTCAATGCACACAAAATCCACTAGAGCAATTCTATTGTTAAGATAAACCACACCTAATTATACTACAACCATCCCAATGGTTTGTCCAACACTATCTCGGTTGTGTGCCTATTTCTTATACTTCTACAAGGAACTAACAACATGATCTTCTGTGCATCACCACGCACCATGTTATCTACAATGTAATGTATTAGACATTTTGTGGATATATTAATGTAAATATGCATCGTGTGATTTTGCAATTATCTTTTAAAATGTAAATGTATTTTGACCAAAAGCAAAGCTTTTAGTATACATCCTAACAGATGTGTCCCGCTTCTCCTAAGTCCTTCATATCGATCTGTTTGGACAACCATAGCCTTACGTCTGACAACACTTGACATTGTTGCCAATTAGCAAAATGTCGTCTATGTAGAGTACAAGAAACACCACTACATTTCCGTCACATCTCTTATATACACATGATTCATCCGGACATTAAATAAATACATATGACTGGATTACTTCATCAAAGCGGATGTTTCAAGATCACGAAGCTTGCTTTAATCCATAAATAGACCGATTAAGCTTGCATACTAGATGCTCTTTTCCCTTCGCAATGAACCATTCTGGTTGTTTCATGTAGATGGTCTCCTCAAGACTTCCATTAAGGAAAGTTGTCTTGAAGTCCATCTGCCATACCTCATAGTCCATATGAGCGACAATATATAAGAGAATCCGGATAGACTTAAGCATGGATACCGGCGAAAAGGTCTCCTCATAATCGATACCCTCTTTCTGAGTATACCCGTTCGCAACAAGCCTAGCTTTGATGGTCTCAACCTTCCCGTCTGATCCTCTCTTTCTCTTGTAGATTCACCTGCATCCAATGGCTTATACACCATTAGGTTGTTCTACAAGCTCCCAGACATGATTAGAATCCATAGATTCTATCACAGAATTTATTGCCCTTTGCTATTAATCCGCATCCTTATCTTGGAGGGCCTTGTCATAGGTCCAGGGATCTGGTTCTTATTCACCAGAGACCAAGTCCGAAGACTCTCCCAAAAACATGAACCTTTCAAGTTGTCTAACAAACCTCCCACTGATAGGATATATACTAAAAGCCTTGCTTTTTCTATATAGTCATCCACATTTTGAAAAAGAATCACAACAACACAGATGTGTATTTATATTAGTATATGTATAACTGTCCAATACATTGCATTGTAGATAACATAGTGTGTGGTGACACGCAGTAGATCATGTTATCAGTTCCCTGCATAGTATAAGAAGAGACTCACAACCGAGATGGATCGGGATGATTGTAGTGTAATTAGGTGTGGTTTATCTTGACCATAGAATTACACTAGTGTGCTTTGTGTGCATTGAGCAGGACCAAAACTAGAGGTCATCCAATTTGTACTGACTTGATAATTGGATTAGACCTCGGATTTATTATGGAGTACAATCCCTGAATCCCGATATAATAACGGATATGTATTATTAATATTTATTTCTTTAATTTACCAATGGGCGAGATTTATTCTGTTAAATCGATCGGCCCAGTAAGTTGGGAAATAATATTAATTATATGGTGTGTCATTGATTATTGATGGAATCCATGTCCTGGTGAGTCGGGATGATGATGCCCCCTTAATCAGCTCATAAGGTTCACCTGCAGGTGGATTTGATCCAATATGATGACAAGGTTGAGTGATACTAGTCAAGGAGCTAGAGATAGATTAATTAAAATTGTCAGTAATTTAAATTAATCGACGGGTATTTGATATCTTAAACATGGGGGGATGGATGACTCATAATAGGTGGAGCCCATATGTAAATATGGGGTTGGTGAGGAAGTTCAATTAAGATCCTTTAGTAGAATAGATCTTAATTAATGGATCGAGTTTAGATCCATTAGCGGGCCAAGATCCAACTCCTCCTCTTGGTCCCTACCTTAGCCCTATATAAACCCCATGGGATCATGAAACTATGGCTAGACAATCCAATTAATCCACCCAAGGCTCTCTCTCTTCCTCTCTCTCTCTCTCATTTCTCTCTCGTAGGGCACCGACTAGAGGAAGGAAACTCTCTTCCTCCTCAATCCATCTTTCTCCTCCTAGGCCGCCGATCACTGATAGAGAAAGGGAGGATCTTGTTCTCCTTTTTGTGGTGAACGGCAAGGAGAAGAGGGCTAGTGGGTGGCGCGCGAGAGAGGCCGGCGGGGGATGTGCAAGGCGGCGACGCTAGGGTGAAGAGGTGAGGTGATTGGCCAGTTTTGGGTAGAGGAGAGGTTTGTTTCTCCTCATCTTCTTCTTCTTCATCTTCCTCCTTGGATCTCCCTTGCTGTTGGCGAGCTTGACAATGTCACAGTGGCTCGCGGTGCAAGGAAGTGGGAGGGAAGGGACGTCGGATCAAAACCCTAGTGGCTAGGGTTTTGGCTTGGCGCAAGAAGAAGAGTTCACTTGGTACTCCTTGGTGATCTCGGTTCCCGGTAGCTCGTCACCCACATGACGTCCGAGAAGGGAGAGACATAAGGTAGAAGGCCGCTAGGTAATAAGGGAAGGTATAATTCTCTCCCTTAGCTCCTTATGTTATTTTGTGTCATGTTAATTAGTCTCGTTCATTTCATGTGTGTTATTTATTTATTTTGACTGTGAATCAAAGCTAATAATTAATTAACAGGACCCCGACCGTAAACACAAGAACCGGCAATCCACTTGTCGTCTCTTCCGCGGTCGTTCGGTTAGAAGAATTACAAGGCACGATCTTTGTAATTGGCCAAGTTGTAATTCGTACCGAACGATACGATGACGAGATGGTCGTTGGGAGACGGGTCTCCATTAGGATTAAATTTTTTAATCCGTAGACATGGAGAGGTCTTTCAAGGACAACCAAGTATTCGCTAGGGAAACCGCCGAGCCATACCCAACAATTAGTATCAGAGCTGAGGTTTCCGGTTTTGTGTGTTTAAGGATTGGTTAATTTTTTGCATTTATCACACATTATATTTTGTTGGATGATATGTGGATGTGCATAGGCTAACATTGTGTTGCAGGCACAGGATTCAAACTTATCATAGCCAAATATTTGATGTGTGTGAATGATTATGCAATTGTTGTAAATTAATTAATCTCGGGGTTGACGAGGCTAGGTAGTATTTAATTTTTGTAATTAAATACGACATATGATTAGCCGAGCTCATTAGTTTACTTTCAATCTAGTTTTCATGTATACTCCTTCGTGGAGTATAGGATCGATGATGTAAATAATTAGCTAGTCAATTCGGATCAGAAATCCCTCAAGGTGGCGTGCGCAAAAGGAAGGGAGGAGCGGGCGGAGTGACGACACGACTGGAGGCGCATTGGAGACCAAGGCCATGAAAAGTTGGAAAATCTAGGATTTTCTTTTTCATTATGTTGGTTATGTGCTTGTTGTGTGTGTGCTAGTTAAAATTCCTCATAATCCCTAAGGGTCCCATGACCTCCATTACAATCCGATAAGTGATGCGAACAAGTATGCGCGTCGGCTCTGAGTGTCTTCCTCCCCATCGGATGGACATGTTCTGCGGATCACTGGGTCAGAAAAGACTATAAAAATTTATTAAAGAGCGTGTGTACTTCCCCATCGGAAGGCACATAATCGGAAATGATTTTCTTAGTGTCGTGTAATGGTAAACACTTAGATGTGAATAATAGTATCCTCCCCATCGGAGTCACTGCTATTATTTTGCAGGGCCGAAGCTAAGCAACTATTAATCTTACTTGTCACAAAATTAGGTTGATAAGATAGTAAGATTAATGGGTAAAACCTTCTCTTACAAATGTAGAAATTCATATACTTCCACACCATCGTGACATGCGAATTTCTCGGTGAATAGGGGAGTTAATTGATTTCGAAAATTTATTGTTTTGAGGAATCAATTTATTTTTGATTTCTAAAGTAGTGTATGTTGTGTTTCTCAGGATTTTCAAAATGGCCTTTAACCCACTAGCAACAATACATAAGGAGAATAAACTTACTGGACCCAACTATATTGACTAGAAGAGAAACCTTGACATTGTCCTTACAGTTGAAGAGTACAAATTTGTACTCACCGAAAAATGTCCTGATAGGCCTAGCGACAGATCTAGTGAACAGCAGAGGGAGCATTACAAGAAATGGGTGAAGGCAGATGAGATGGCGCGGTGTTACATTTGGTATCCATGTCGAATGTATTGCAACATCAGCATCAGGTCATGCCCACTGCTTGTGACATGATGTTGAACCTTCAGGAGCTCTTCGGGCACCAGAGTTGTGCCGCTAGGCAGCTGACGATGAAGAATCTGATAACGACCACTATGGTCGAGGGGACACCTGTAAGGGATCATGTCCTGAAAATGATGGCCCATCTCAATGAGATTGAGGTTCTTGGAGGATAAATTGACGGGGAAACGCAAGTCGATATTGTAACGCCGCCCTTCCCGCCTTACAATGTAGGAGAAAGGCGGCGCTACGCGAACATACATATATGCATATAGAGATCTTAATGTAGCGGAATAATTTAAAACTTCATACATATGCGTTTAAACCATGCAATTAAAACTTGAATCATGTTGACATATCTTAGCTATCATTCTTAAACATGGTTACTTTGTAAACGTAGCATTGTTGTAACATAAAAAAAAATAAAACATAGCATGTGAGACATAACATTCTTGAACATGCTTGCATTAAACATAACTTATCCTACCATCATGCTTAAAGCCAACATATTGTTCTAAATGAACACATCAAGGTATATCATGTTAACATCATAATTTAGCAATGATAAGTATTGCAATAAAGCACAATATAGAAATCAACATAAGTTGTTCAGAAGCAACATAAGTAATAAAATTTTCCTAGTAAGTTGTTCATTCGGAAAACTATCATAAACTATAGCATGAAAACTAAGAATGACAATACAAAACATAAGACATATGACAATTATGAGTAATAGGATCTTTTTCTTTTTCGTTTGTCATGTCACTGCCACACATACACACTTGCCCCTCCTACTGCTTCCCTTAGCTTAGTATCCTCTTGCTTGATCTGCGGTATAAGAAAATAAAACTTATAAGCACATAGGCTTAGTAAGACTCTTTCCTACTCATTAAAATCATACGTCACATATACTCAATGGAAAGGGCATAACATAGAGAGTGTAACATAAAACAAAAGCATATCATGAGAAGGTATTCATAAAGCATTTGACATGAGGAGGCATATAGATGTACATGAAAACACATAATCATATAGAAGTCCTTAACATGTAATGAAAGTGCATACAGCTCATAGCATAAGAAGTACTTGACATAAAATATAAGCACATAATATACTTGACATGGAATAGTTGCATGACATGAATGATTAGTGTATAAAATGATTAGCATGAGTTATATGCACATAACATAAGGATGCTTATTTGAAAATCATAATTATAGGTACTTAAACATAAATCTCAACATCAAGGGGGCCCCGGCTTGTAGCACATACATCCATCATTTGTGTGCATCCCTATGTAAATGCGAGGTAGCTAGTCTCGACCTACTAGGGTACTAGATTACCTTCAACCTAGGGACAGCTACGGTAGTCCAGAACCGAGGCTTTCTACGAAGACCATCCCTGTTGGACAGCTACGGTAGTCCTAGAACCGAGGCTTTCTAAGGAGCCCATCCCTTGGACCTTACTTGGGTCTGGTACAAGCCGATCCATAAAATAAAATAGCTTCACATGCTTCTTTTTACATCATAAGAAATGCTCTTTGCATTTCATCATTCATAGAACTTACATAGCATAATTAAAGACATAAACATGATCTTAATACATGAAGTATGGTATAAAGCATACTTAGCATTTCATCATTCATAGTTAATGCATAACATCATTATGCCTTAAAGGCACAAACATAGACTTGATTCATAAGGTATGTCATGCACACATCATTATGCCTTAGAGGCATGAACATCATCTTAATTTATAAGGCATGACATACATACATAATTATGCCTTAAAGGCATAAACATCATCTTAGTTCATAAACCATGCATGATCATGGTACATAAGATCAGCATGCATAGATAAGTTTTTTTCATACATTGTACATATCACATAGCATACATGATCATGGTATCTATCATAATGCATGCATGGGTAGAATCCATATGAATATGATACATACTACATAGGTTCATGGCATTCAACATAAAACATGCGTAGGTCTACATAACCATAATATATATATCATAATACATATGTTCAAGGCATTTAACATAATGCATGCATAATTCTACATAAACATGATGCATACTTCACAACACATCTGTTCATGGTATATGGTTTAAAACATGCATGAATAAAACCTACTAAAACATGGCACATAACATAAGCATACAAGGTCGTGATACATAGCACATAAAGTTAGGGTTTAGGCACCATAAAATTCATATAACATACTTGAACATATATTTACATCATAATGAGCCATAAACAAGTACACTTGAAACCTTAGCCTAACCCAAAACTTAGACCTAGGTGCTTGGCCGAAAGTTTGGAAATGAATGTCCCATTATTCAAGAAACATGTGAGGTACCATAACTAACGTAAAGCCCATACTATACATACAATGTCATAGGAAGCCATTAGAACAGATGATTGGGGCTAACCCTAATTCCTAGCATGGAAAGGGGTCTTGGCCGAAACCCTAGAGGGTTCACAAGGACATGGAAAATTCATATAACTCACAATTAACATCCATTGTATCATAGGGAATCATAATTAAGCATGCTTGGAGGGTTAGATCTAATCCTAACCATGAAAAAGGGGAGGGGCCGAAACTTCATAAGGGGATTTGGGTGTTATAAAAATTTCACAACTCACAATTCATTCTTATTTTATCATGAGAAAGCATTAGGAAGTATAAATGAGGGTTTAACATCATCCCAAACCCTAAAAGGGTGCTTGGCCGAAACTTATAAGATCCTAATTTCCATAGTTTTCTCAACATAGATCCCAAACAAATCTTAAATCATGATAGACAACATAACAGCTATTATACCACAGGTGAGGGAATCTTACCTCTTGTTGTCTTGGTTATAAACCTTAAATAGAGAAAAAAGTGAAGACCTTCTTGACCTTAGAACACCCCTTGCCCTTGTAGCCTTGTAGGAAACCTTGGATCATCAAGAGGGAGTCCTCTTGTGAAGTTTTCCAAGGGAAAGACTCCCTTGTGAGTCACGGCAAGGAGGAGGATGAAGAGAGGAGAGGATGAGTCATGGTGGAAGAAAAGAGGAGAAAAATAACTTAAGTGCCTCTTCACTTCTCATCCATCTCTGTTATACTAAGTGAAGGGGCATGGTGCCTCTTCACATTGTGCCTCTTCACCTCCTTTAGCCTCAACTAAAATCTTCGTTCTTTTCCAATAGCACTTCCTTGCTAGGTGAATTTGTTAGTACATGCATGATGAGACTTTGCCTCTATTCTAGGTCCAAGGTTCAATCTTTGGTGCATGCACTTTCTTTTTATTCTATTTACTCTTATTTTTGGCAAGGGCCACATAAGAGCCCACCAAGAGTTATGCTAATATTCCTAATTGGAACTCATTTCTATTTATGTTAAAATTCTACCCAAGGTCCACTAATAGCCATGGTACTAGAAGGGCCCATGTAAGACCCATTAGTACTTAGCTTTTTAATCCATATAAGAAATCATGCTAAGGTTCATGCTAGTATTCATATGTTACTCAAGAATCCATATAGGCATGATCAATATTTTAATGAAAAAGATTGAGAGGATTTTACGGGCGTTATAATCCCCCATACCTCGTGAAAGTTCGTCCTCGAACTTAGAATAGCTCCGGGTACTTGCGTCTCATCTCGTCCTCGCGTTCCCAGGTGGCTTCCTCGAACCGTTGACTTTGCCATAGGACCTTGACTAAGGGTACCTCCTTGTTCCTTAGCTTTTTGAATTCCCGATCAAGGATCTGGATAGGTCAGCTTTCAAAACTTAGGTCCTCCTAGACTTGTACTGTCTGCGGCTCGATCACTTGGTATGCGTTTGGAATACACTTCTTGAGCATCGACACATACAACACGTTATGAATAGCCGACATCTCTTGGGGCAGCTCCAGCTCATAAGACACCTTGCCGACTCTTTTCAGGATCTGGTACGGTCCCACATAACGCGGACTTAGTTATCCTTTCTTCCCGAATCTCGTTACCCCTTTCATAGGGGCCACTCTGAGGAATACCAAATCTCCAACATCGAATTCCTGGGGCCGACGTCGGACATCCGCATAATTTTTCTGCCGGCTCTAAGCAGCTTCTATCTGTTGTCGGATGTTCTGTATAGCTCAGGTGGTGTCGTCGATAAAATCCATCTTGAGCCCCATTTCCTTCTTTTCGCTACCTTCGTACCAACAAATCAGAGACCTACATCTCCTCCCATACAAAGCTTCATAAGATGTCATTCCGATAGTAGCTTGGTAGCTATTATTATAAGCGAATTCCGCTAAGCACAGATATCGGCACCAACTCCCTTTGAAATCTAGGGCACAAGCACGTAACATGTCCTCCAGTACTTGATTCACTCGTTCAGTTTGCCCGTCAGTCTGAGGGTGAAAGGCGGTACTGAATCGTAGTTTAGTGCCAAGAGACTTCGTGATGCATTCCCAAAAATATGAGGTAAAGCGACCGTCCCTATCTGAGATGATGGTCTTGGGAACTCCGTGAAGTTTGATTATCTCCTTAGCATATAATTGAGCTAGTTGCTCAATCGAATAGGTCATCTTTATTGCTAGGAAATGGGCATACTTCGTCAATCTGTCCACAATTACCCATATCGCATCATATCCGTTCGTAGTCTTGGGAAGTCCTGAAATGAAATCCATAGAGATATCTTCCCATTTCCATTCCGGAATTGGAAGTGGCTGCAGAACTCCTTCGGGTCGCTGGTGTTTCGCTTTCACTCGTTGGCAGGTCAAGGTCAGGCAAGTGCTGACATGCTGAGCCACGCCCTTCTTCATACCGAACCACCAGAATTTCTCCTTCAGGTCTTGATACATTTTGGTGGATCCTGGATGCATCGAATAAGGGGTTCCGTGAGCTTCTGCTAATATTTCCTTCCGCAGCTCCGGATCATTAGGGATACATAGACGATCCCTAAGGTATAATACTCCACTGTCGGTAGAAGATCTCATAGTCGTAGTCCTTCACTAATTCAAGCCATCAGCATTGTCTCATATTTAGGTCTTTCTGAGTGAAGAAGTATCGCAGACTCTGGTGGTCTATATAAATCCTACACTGCGCTCCATATAGATAATGCCTCCATATTTTGAGAGCGAAGACCACGGCGGCCAGTTCTAGATCGTGAGTGGGGTAGTTCTTTTCATGTTCTTTGAGTTGTCTAGAGGCGTAGGCAATGACTACTTTGCATAAGTACAGCTCCGAGTCCCAATTTGGAGGTGTCGCTGTACATGTCGAAGCTCTAGTTACTTTCTGGAAGAGTAAGAATCGGAGCACTTGTAAGTCTTCTTTTTAGTTCCAGGAAACTCCTTTTGCAGTTTTCCGTCCATTCGTGCTTTTTATTCTTCCGGGTGAGAGCCGTTAGAGGGGCTGCAATTCTCGAGAAGTCCTCCACAAATTTTCGATAATAGCCTGCCAGCCCGAGGAAGCTTCTGATTTCACTAGCGTTCTTCGGCCTGCTCCAGTTACTCACAACTTCAATCTTTGTTGGGTCTACCATAACTCCGTCTTTGGAAATAATATGACCCAAAAAGGCTACTTGGTCGAGCCAGAACTCGCATTTGGAGAACATTGCGTACAGTTGCTTTTTCCCGAAGAATCTGTAATACTATCTTCAGGTGTTCGGCGTGCTCTTCTTGGTTTCTCGAATAGATAAGGATATCGTTGATGAAGACGATTACAAATTTGTTGAGGAAAGCCGAGAATACCCGATTCATAAGGTCCATAACACATAGCAGGAGCATTTGTCACGCCGAAGGGCATAACGACGAATTCAAAATGTCCATACCTTGTTCGGAAAGCCATCTTCAGAATATCATCCTGTTATACTCTGACTTGATGATAACTAGACCTCAGATCGATCTTAGAGAAGACGATGGATCCTTTCAGCTGGTCAAACAAGTCATCTATCCTCGGGAGGGGATACCTGTTCTTGATCGTCACGTTGTTCAGCGCTCGGAAATCTATGCACATTCGCATAGATCTATCTTTCTTCTTCAAAAATAGTACCGGAACTCCCCATGGAGAGTGACTAGGGCGAATAAGTCCCTTGTCGAGTAACTCCTGTAGCTATTCCTGAAGCTCTTTTAATTCAGCCGGCGGCATACGTTAAGGTGCCTTGGAGATCGGGTTAGTACTAGGAAGCAATTCGATCTCGAATTCCACTTCTCTATCAGGAGCTAATCCTGGTAATTCATCTGGGAATACCTCTGGGTAATTGCATACAATCCTGACATCTTCTAGCTTCTGGTCCTTTGTTTGACTTGCGTCGACCACATGTGCTAGAAATCTAGTGTATCCCTTGTCTAACATTTTCTGTGCTTTGAGAGTCGATAAGAATTTCCTGGTTCTTTTCCTTGGCTCTCCGATAAATTCAAACATAGAATCTGCCTCGGGTTGGAAGACCACCTTCCGCTTATGGCACTCGATAGAAGCACCGTATTTGCTCAGAAAATCCATACCCAATATAACATCATAATCCTGCATGTCGAGTACTATCAGATCGCAGTAGAGTTCTCTTTCTGTGATTCCGATTGGCACAACACGCAGCATGTGAGTGGATGTCATTATTTCTCTCGAAGGAAGGGTCGTTAAGAACTTGCAGTCTAGAACTTGTGGAGGCATATCTATCTTCATAGTGTATGACATAGAAACGAACGAGTGCGTTGCCCTAGTATCAAATAATGCAGTAGCATACTAACTGTAAATAAGTATCTGACCTGTGACAACAGTAGAAGCATTCGCGGCGTCCTCCTTGGTAATAGAGAAAACCCTGGCATTCGTCATAGTTGGTGGGGCCTCCAATCTCTCTTGGCTCATCGGGGTACCTTCCAGCTCTGCATGCATATAATGTAGTTTCGCTGGTGCACCCTGGTACTGAACATGCTGTTGGGGAGGTGCCTGGTTCTTGGTAGGACAGTGAGAGGCCATGTGCCCTTCCACTCCGCAGATGAAACACCGGTTCGTACCTTTGCGGCATTCCCCGGGATGCATTTTTCCGCATGTAGCGCACGGGGGAAACCTAGATTGTTTATTTGCTGGGCCCCCTTGGGAGTTGTTCCATGGCTTCCATTTACCACTATGGTTTTCCTTCCAGTTAGCGTTGGTACTTTGAGATTTCTGACCTCCTGAGTGATAATGAAAGGGAAGAACATTAGGCATAATGAAAGGGAAAGAATCAAGAATCCCGGAGTGAACTTGATTCTTACGTTCATTTAGCGCCTTCCTTTGCTGATTGATATTATTCAGGTAATGCTCGGTGAGTAGGGTACTACTAAACAGCTCCTCGGCAGTTTGCGGTCTGTTAACTCCGCCGGCCACGTTCAGGGCTATTTCAGGCCACAACATCTTCAGCATAAGTCCGACCCTTTCTTTCTCGGTGCGAACCAGCTCGAGGCATAGGCGAGCCAGTCGGTTAAATTTCTTCAAGGCTTCATCGACTGAGAGGTTGCCCTGTCGGAATTCCATGAACTCATCGTAGTGTTTGTTTGTGACATGCATATTGAAGAATTCCTCGAAGAATTCCGATTCGAAATCCGTCCACTTCATCTGGTTCACCTGTCTTTTGGCCTTGACCCTTTCCCACTACATTCTGGCGTCCCCAAAAAGGAAGAATGATGCACACTTGATCTTCTCATGTTCAGGCCAGTCCAAAAGCTCCATTGTACTTTCCATTGTCTTGAACCACGCTTGGGCGTCCCATGGTTCGCCAGCACCCAAGAATTTTCCGGTTTCAGCCTCAGCCACTGGATCAGATAAGCCTCTTGTCGTACTACAGTATCATGGCCTGTCGGAGGGGTTTGCATAACTGTAGGTGTGACGGGTATCACAGTCTGGTTCACCGGTGGAGTGGTAGAATTTCCTTGCTAGTTCATCAAGGTATTGATGGTTTGCTGCTGCTCAGTAACCTGACACTGAAGTTCAGTCACTAATTGCATCAGGTCGGGCGATGAAGCAGTCTCATTAATTCTGTTACTCTGTCTTCTAGTCATGCTTTTCTTCATAAAAGACAAGTAAGGCTAAAATAAGTTATTGTTATTCCTACTCGCATATCAAACTCTAAAGTATTCGATATCATAAAGTAAGGTAAGGTATCGTTCAAATTTACATATCCTAAAAGTACTCTCTATCATAAGGTATCATTCATACTTGCATATTCTAGAATCATAAAAGAAAGTAAAGTATGCATAGAGGTACTTACTTGGAAGCTGCAGGAAGAAGACTTGATATGTGTGTAGTGAGATGACAATTTTTTCGCTCTGATACCAACCTGTAATGCCCGCCCTTCCCGCCTTACGATGTAGGCAAAAGGCGGCGCTACGCGAACATACATATACGCATATGGAGATCTTAATGCAGCAGAATAATTTAAAACTTCATACATATGCGTTTAAACCATGCAATTAAATCTTGAATCATGTTGACATATCTTAGCTACCATTCTTAAACATGGTTACTTGGTAAATTTAGCATTGTCGTAACATAAAAAAATAAGACATAGCATATGAGACATAACATTCTTGAACATGCTTGCATTAAACATAACTTATCCTACCATCAAGCTTAAAGCCAACATATTGTTCTAAACGAATACATCATGGTATAACATGTTAACATCATAATTTAGCAATGATAAGTATAGCAATAAAACACGATATAGAAATCAACATAAGTTGTTCATAAGCAACATAAGTAATAAAATTTTCCTAGTAAGTTGTTCTTTCAGAAAACCATCATAAAGTATAGCATGAAAATTAAGGAAGACAATGCAAAACATAAGACATATGACAATTATGAGTAATAGGATCTTTTTCTATTTCTTTTGCCATGTCACTGCCACACACACACACTTGCCCCTCCTACTGCTTCCCTTAGCTTAGTATCCTATTGCTTGATCTGCGGTATAAGAAAATAAAACTTATAAGCACATAGGCTTAGTAAGACTCTTTCCTACTCACTAAAACCATACGTCACATATAGTCAATGGAAAGCGCATAACATAGAAAGTGTAACATAAAACAAAAGCATATCATGAGAAGGTATTCATAAAGCATTTGACATGAGGAGGTATATAGATGTACATGAAAACACATAATCATATAGAAGTGCTTAACATGTAATGAAAGTGCATAGAGCTCATGGCATAAGAAGTACTTGACATAAAATATAAGCACATAAAATACTTGACATGAAATAGTTGCATAACATGAATGATTAGTGCATAAAATGATTAGCATGAGTTAAATGCACATAACATAAGGATGCTTATTTGAAAATCATAATTATAGGTAGTTAAACATAAATCTCAACGTCAAGGGGGCCCCGGCTTGTATCACATACATCCATCATTTGCACGCATCCCTAAGTAAATGCGAGGTAGCTAGTCTCGACCTACTAGGTTACTAGATTACCTTCAACCTAGGGACAGCTACAGTAGTCCAGAAGCGAGGCATTCTAAGGATACCATCCCTGTTGGACAGATACGGTAGTCCAAGAATCGAGGCTTTCTAAGGAGCCCATCCCTTGGACCTTACTTGGGTCCGATATAAGCCGATCCATAAATTAAAATAGCTTCACATGCTTCTTTTTACATCATAAGAAATGCTCTTGGCATTTCATCATTCATAGAACTTACATAGCATAATTAAAGACATAAACATGATCTTAATACATGAAGCATGGTATAAAGCATACTTAGCATTTCATCATTCATAGTTAATGCATAACATCATTATGCCTTAAAGGCACAAACATAGACTTGATTCATAAGGTATGTCATGCACACATCATTATGCTTTAGAGGCATGAACATCATCTTAATTCATAAGGCATGACATACATACATAATTATGCCTTAAAGGGATAAACATCATCTTAGTTCATAAACCATGCATGATCATGGTACATAAGATCAACATGCATAGATAAGTTTTTTTCATACATTATACATATCACATAGCATACATGATCATGGTATCTATCATAAAGCATGCATGGGTAGAATCCATATGAACATGGTACATACTACATAGGTTCATGACATTCAACATAAAACTTGCGTAGGTCTACATAACCATAATATATATATCATAATACATATGTTCAAGGCATTTAACATAATACATGCATAATTCTACATAAACATGATGCATACTTCACAACACATCTGTTTATGGTATATGGTTTAGAACATCCATGAATAAAACCTACTAAAACATGGCACATAACATAAGCATACAAGGTCGTGATGCATAGCACATAAAGTTAGGGTTTAGGCACCATAAAATTCATACAACATACTTGAACATATATTTACATCATAATGAGCCATAAACAAGTACACTTGAAACCTTAGCCTAACCCAAACCTTAGACTTAGGTGCTTGGCCGAAAGTTTGTAAATGAATGTCCCATTATTCAAGCAACATGTGAGGTACCATTGTAACGCCCGCCCATTTTCAGCCTTACGGCGGCGCTACGTGACATACATATACGCATATGGACTTCTTAATGCAGCGGAATAATTTTAAAACTTTATCCACATGCGTTTAAACCATGCACTTATAACTTAAATCATGTTAACACATTCTTAGCTATCATTCTTAAACATAGTGACATGGTAAACTTAGCATTCATTCTTAATCATATAACATCATTCTTAAACATGTTTGCATGGTCATCATGTAAAGGGAGAAAGACATAGGATCTTTTCTTTTCTTTTGCCAAGTCATTGCCACACACACACACTTGCCCCTCCTGCTGCTTCCCTTCATAACCTCTTTCTTGATCTGCGGTATAAGAACATAAGACTATAAACACATAGGCTTAGTAAGACCCTTTCCTACTCACTAAAACCATACGTCATATCATACATAAACATATGAAACATTCATCATAGCATAATTCTGAACATCAAACATAAGCTTACTCTTAACATAAACATGGGCATCATATACTTATCATTGCATAAATCTTAACATGAACATAAGCATAATCATACTTATCATGGCATATTTCTTATCATAAACATAAGCATAAACATACTTATTATGACATGATACATGGCATAAATATAAACATAAAACATACTTAGCATGACATGATACATGGCATAGAGATAAACATAAAATATACTTAGCATGACATGATACATGGCATAGATATAAACATAAAACATACTTAGCATGGCATGATACATGACATAGATATAAACATAAAACATACTTAGCATGGCATGATACAGGGCATAGATATAAACATAAAACATACTTAGCATGGCATGATACATGGCATAGATATAAACATAAAACATACTTAGCATGACATGATACATGGCATACATATAAACATACAACATACTTAACATGGCATGATTTCTAGCATAGCATATGGGCATCTTCTTAACATAAACATAAATATAAAACTTTTACTATCATGCATAATTCTTAACATAAAACATAAGCATAAAACATTACTATCTTGGCATAATGCATAACATGAATGAATGCATGAGGCAAATGCATATACATAAGGATGCTTAACTTTTAAAATCATACTTTTAAATACTTAAACATAATCATAACATCATTGGGGTCCCCGGCTTGTACCACATACATACATCATAAGCGCGCATCCCTAAGTAAATACGAGGTAGCGAGCCCCGACCTACTAGGGTAAGGACAACATAGTCGGTAGTCCCAGAACCGGGCGTTCTTAAGGTGCCCATCCCTGTTGCATAGCTTCGGTAGTGCCAGAACCGTGGACAGCATAGTCGGTAGTCCAGAACCGGGGCGTTCTTAAGGTGCCCGTCCCTTGGACCCATACTTCGGTCCGGTACAAGCCCATTCATAAAGTAAAATAACTTCACATACTTCATCATTCATAGGCATACATGACATAAACATAATCTTGTTTCATAAAACTTGACATAAGAATAGGAACAGCTGCGGTAGTTCCAGAACCGTGGACAGCTACGGTAGTCCAGAACCGAGGCGTTCTTAAGGTGCCCATCCCTTAGCATGACATAAACATACTTAACATTTCATCATTCATACTTATCATCATGATGCCTTAAAGGCATGCACATTCATCATCATTCATTATTCTCATTCAGAAGGTATGTCATGCTTATCTCATTTGTCTTAGAGCCATGGTTATCATTTTCATTCATCATCTTCATTCTTAAACATAGCATACGTACATATTATTCATAACGCATGACATACATACATGTCATTCACAAAACATGGCATACATACATATCATTTATAGATCATGGCATACATACATATCATTCATAAATCATGGCATACATACATATTATTCCTAAAGCATGGCATACATACTTAATTAGCATCTTCATTAATCAAGCAGGCATGATCATGGTATATAGGAAAACATACATAGATCTTTTCATATATGATACATATCCCCTAGGTTCATGGCACATGGTCTAAACATTTATGAATAATCATAGCACATGACCTAACGTACGAAGTCATGATACATCTTACATGAAGCTAGGGTTTTAGGTCACATAAAAATTCTTACATCTTACTTAATCATATACTTACATCTTAATAACCTATACTCAAGCCTCCTTGAGACCTTAACCCAAACCAAACCCTAAATTAGGGTCTTGGCCGAAACCCTAATGGACAATAAGTCCATGAGAAATTCACATAGGTCATGATTACATTCCATACCATACATAATATGCCATAGAAAAACCATTTGATCCCTTATTTGGATTTAACTCCAAGTCCTATCCCTAAATCATGAGTTGGCCGAAACTCAAAGAGGATCACAAGCCCATGAAAAATTTATAAAATGCCCAAGTCACATCTATTACCTTACATATAATAACATGGGAGTCATTTGAACCCTTGCTTGGAGTTAAACCTAACTTCTTTGCCCTAAAACTCCTCTTGGCCGAATGTTATATGGGCCCTAAACCATGTAAAACTTTCACATAAACCCCTATCAACACCTTTTACAACATGAGAAAACATAAGAAACATCATGTGAGAGTTGATCCAAACCCAACCATAGAAACCTATGGTGGCCGAATGTTTCAAGGATCCTAACTTTGGTTTTCTCCACATATAGTTCAAACAAAATATTTCATCATGAAAATAACTCAGAAACTATTATACCACAGGTGAGGGAGTCTTACCTTGGGTTATCTTAGTTTTAAAACCTTAAAAAGAGAAGGAAATTGAAAATCCCTTTGACACTTGAACCCTCCTTGGCCTTGTAGCCTTGTAAGAGAACCTAGATATTAAAAAGGGAGTCTCCTTGTGGAATTTTTCCAAAGAAAATCTCCTTGTGGAGTTTCGGCTAGGAGAAGAAGGAAGGGGGAAGAAGAGATCTATTTATAATGTCCTTTTGTCTCTTCACAAGTGCCTTTTCATCTTCTTCACATGGTGTCTCTTCACATCCCCTACCATTAACTAAAATCCACTTCATTCTCTACTAGCACTCCCTTGCTAGGTAAATTGGTTAGTTTATGCATTGTGGTACCATAGGTCCAAGGTTCAATCCTTGGTGCATGCACTTCATTTTTATTTTTATTTTTATTTTTATTTTTCTTATTTCCGAAAATTCCTCAAAAATTCACCCATGATCATGCTAATATTTCTAATTAAAACATATTTATATTTATATTAAATTTCACCTAAAATCCACTAATAATCATGGTACTAGAAAAGCCCATATAAGGCCCATTAGTACTTAGCTTCTCAATTTAAATAGGGAAAAATCATGGATAACTAGGCTAAAGGTCGTACTAGTATTTCTAGGTTCCTCAAGACTATTTAGACATGATCAATATTTTTAAAGAAAATATTGAGAGAATTTTCCGGGTCGTTACAATCCCCCATACCTCGTGAAAGTTCGTCCTCGAACTTAGAATATCTCCGGGTACTTGCATCTCCTCTCGTCCTCGCGTTCCCAGGTACCTTCCTCGAACCGTTGGATTTGCCATAGGACCTTGACTAAAGGTACCTCCTTGTTCCTTAGCTTTTGTCTATTAGTTATGCAACTCTTAGATCAAAATTGCTACATCTTTAGGATTTCTAAGTACCATAATAACTGCTTCTACTCTTCGTGCTATCATATCATTCTATTCGTTATGCTACATCTCTATATTTAGGTGCTTCTAATACATAACTATGACTTAATCTCAAACTTTTTTTTCATACGCGTTATAGCAAATCTTAGTAGTTTGACAACCATCTACATGTATTCTCTTGCAATTTGTTTTTTTTCTCTAGCTCTAATTGTTTATCACTGTTTCTATTACTTATTGTCAAAATTTTGTCTACTATTAAGCTATACACGAAAGAGTATAATTTAACGTATTCCTGGTTAATTTGCTACTTCAAACAAGACTCTAACTTTCACTTACTATGCACAAGTTTATCATCTATGCACCAACTTATTACTCCGAAGCTCTTCTCAATTGGAACAGATTTCAATGTCTCTGCTTCTCACATACATCTTTTATCTGTATTAAACTAAACGAAAATTACGATTATTATTATATGATTCTCTTTTATTACATTCAGTATCATACTTCAAATCTACTCCTCGACAACATAATTACAGCTTTATATAAGTACAAACTCTTTCTCCTTTCTACTCGAATCTTGTTACCCCTTTTTTTTCCGAGCACTATTCTTACTTTATTATTCTTTCTTTTATTATCTATTTTAATAGTATATTCGTTTGTATATAACATAACTTCTCATAGTACATAAACTCATGTATCGCTTATCATATTACTTCCTATTCTAGTTATTTGAGCTACTTACTTTGTTTTAACTACCTTAACGACCCGGAAAATTCTCTTAATATTTCTTAAAATATTGAGCATGTCTAGATAATTTTCCGAGGGGCCTAGAAATATTTATATAAAATTTGGCCTAGAAAATCAATGTTTTCTCATTTAAATTGGGAAAAAGGGCACTAATGGGCCTTATATGGGCTTTTTAGTACCATAATTATTGGTAGATTTTAGGTAAAAAATTTATAGAAATATAAAGGAATTTTAATAAGAAATATTAACATAATTATGGGGGAATTTTTAGAGAATTTTTGGAATTTTGGGGAAAATAATAGAAAATAAAAAGGAAAAATAAAATAAAAATAAAGTGCATGGGCCAAGGATTGAACCTTGGACCTCTTGTACAACCATGTATGCTTTAACCAACTCATCTAGCAAGGGAATGTTACAAGGGAATGAAGTGGAGATTGGTTAAGGCTTAGAAGAAGATGAAGGGTCATGGAGAGACTCTTCATTTACCTCCTTAATGGGTGATAAAGAGGGGGGTTTGGGAGTTTCTTTCTTCCTTCCATCAATTGCATTTGCTCCCCTCCTCCCTCCTCATTCTAGCCGAAACCCCAAGGAGGAGTTCTCCCTTGGAAAAACTTCCACCAAGGCTTCATCTCCAAGATCTAAGGTCTTCACAAGAGTACAAGGGCTTGTACCGGACCGAAGTATGGGTCCAAGGGATGGGCACCTTAAAAACGCCCCGGTTTTGGACTACCGAAGCTGTCCACGGTTCTGGCACTACCGGAGCTGTGCAACAGGAATGGGCACCTTAAGAACGTCTCAGTTCGGGGACTACCGACTATGCTGTCCTTACCCTAATAGGTCGGGGCTCGCGACCTCGGACTTGATAGGGATGCGCGCTATGATGTATGTATGTGGTACAAGCCGGGGACCCCAAATGATGTTATGATGATTATGTTTAAGCATTTAAAAGTATGTTTTTAAAAAAGTTAAGCATCCTTATGTATATGCATTCCACTCATGCATCTATTCATGTTATGCATTATGCTATGTTGATAAGATGTTATGCTTACGTTTCATGTTAAGAAGTATGCATGAGAATGAATGATCTATGCCATGATTATGTTAAGAAGATGTTCACATGCTATGATAGGTATTATGCCATGTATTATGCCATGCTTAGAATGTTCACTATGTTTATGTTTATGTCATGTATCATGCCATGCTTAGAATGTTTACTATGTTTATGTTTATGCCATGTATCATGCCATGCTTAGAATGTTTACTATGTTTATGTTTATGCCATGTATCATGCCATGCTTAAAATGTTTACTATGTTTATGTTTATGCCATGTATCATGCCATGTTTAGAATGTTTACTATGTTTATGTTCATGCCATGCTATGTATACGATAAGTGATGTAAGATGTTATGTTCTAAGTAGAGCACTAAGTATGTTAATGTTTCATGTGCTCATTATGAGATGATGAATGATGAATGATTTTTGTGAGTAGGAAAGAGTCTTACTAAGCCTGTGTGCTTATAGTCTTATTTCCTTATACTGCAGATCATTCAAGGGGAAAATGATGGATGCAGCAGGAGGGCAAGAACGCATGTGTGTAGTAGTGACTTGGCCCAGGAAACCATATGTTTACTGTTTATGCTAGAACTTCACCTTGGCTACTTATATGTTTGAATAATGACTTCTGGAACCTTATGATATGATGTTATGTATGACATGATATGGTGCTTAAGTTCAAAGTTAAGATGCTAAGGTTCCCATGTCATTAAGTTAAGAATGGTAATAGGACATGTATAAGTTAAAGTTATTCCGCTGCCTTATGATGTCTACATGCCCTAAGCATGATAACGTAACGCCGCTTATGGAAAAAAAAAAGCGGGCGTTACACTACCTAACCTATAATGCATACCGTCTCTGTTACTTATGCTAAAATTTCTCAATTAAACTCCTAAAATACTATATTTAAACTCATTACCAGATAACTAGTCTTTGACTAATAATCTATGCTAACCTAAAAGCTAACTCGAAACACTTGTATTCAAGATTTTACTATCTAGTTTAAACTAAATATAACATGCCAATCTCTTTACTTTTTATCGACCTAAACACAATAAACAATTTTTTTATTATTACTTCATCTGACTTTTGCTCCACTCTTCCTACAATAAACATCCTTTTTTTTCTAGAAATACTCTTAGTACTTTTCGCACAATATATATGTACCACATTCTCTACCTTACAAAATGTTTTCCTATTACATTGTCATCTTTACTTTCGCTTATTCCATCTTTCCATAGTCTTCTTTCACAAATCCAAATACCTTTTCTCATTTACCGGTCATGCTTCCTCCACTCTAATCCCAAAATTTTCACATTCTTATGATCTCCATATCTTACTTCTCTATAACCTTACTTTTAAGTAGCGAGTATCTAATATCTTCTTTACCAAATTTCATAAAGCTAATACTATTCTTTACAAAACTCTCTCTCATTATTTATATATATATATATATATATATATTTTACAAGAATTTATAAAATATTCCTATATCAATCTTTTTCCAAATCCTATACTTGATTAGATCATTTCACCTAGTAAGTTTGCTTGACCTAGAGTCCTTACTACATTCTTGCCTTTGATAACATTAACATCTAGTTCCTTCATACAGGGTTATAACTAAGGTCCTATTCGCTGATCTCTATCACTCCTTTTGCATATCTAGTTCTTACCCTCTATCCTTCTTATATCAAGAATATTACTCTATTGCTACTACTATATATATATATCTATTTAAAAAGTCAAATAACATACACCTTAATCTATTCCTAATAGATATACATCCCTAAGTCTTCATTTCATCACTACTATAATCTCTTAGAATATCTACACTAAATACTATACTCCCTTAATACCATAGCTAATAAGTCTCCATTAATAAAGCACAATCCTCTCTTTACTCTAGGATCATCGCTAAATATTAATATCCGACTTTCATCAACGGTACAAACTTGCTTTGGTTCACAACTCTTCTTAGTTCCAGACCGTCATGACACTCATATAGATAATCTCCTCGAATCACTCTCGCTCACTATCACTCACATATAAAAGATCAGTAAGGCTAATATAAGTTATTGTAATTCCTACCCGCATATCCAATTCTAAAGTCTTTGAATTTCCTAAAAAATGAGGTAAAGTATCGTTCACCTTACATATCCTAAAAGTACTTGCTATCCTAAAATATATCCTTCATACTTGCATATTCTAGAATAATAAAATATCATCCATACTTACATATTCCTGAATCATAAGGTATCATCCATACTTGCATATTCTAAAATCATAAGGTATCATATCCTAAAATATCATCCATACTTACATATTCTTGAATCATAAAAGAACATCATAAAAGAACATAAGGTATACATAGAGGTACTTACTTGGAAGCGGCAGGGAGAGGGCTTGATGTGTGTATAGTGAGATGGTAACTGCTCTGATACCAACCTGTAACGCCCGCCCATTTTCAGCCTTACGGCGGTGCTACGTGACATACATATACGCATATTGACTTCTTAATGCAGCGGAATAATTTTAAAACGTTATCCACATGCGTTTAAACCATGCACTTATAACTTAAATCATGTTAACACATTCTTAGCTATCATTCTTAAACATAGTGACATGGTAAACTTAGCATTCATTCTTAATCATATAGCATCATTCTTAAACATGTTTGCATGGTCATCATGTAAAGGGAGAAAGACATAGGATCTTTTCTTTTCTTTTGCCAAGTCATTGCCACACACACACACTTGCCACTCCTGTTGCTTCCCTTCATAACCTCTTTCTTGATCTACGTTATAAGAACATAAGACTATAAGCACATAGGCTTAGTAAGATCCTTTCCTACTCACTAAAACCATACGTCATATCATACATAAACATATGAAACATTCATCATAGCATAATTCTGAACATCAAACATAAGCTTACTCTTAACGTAAACATGGGCATCACATACTTATCATTGCATAAATCTTAACATGAACATAAGCATAATCATACTTATCATGGTATATTTCTTATCATGAACATAAGCATAAACATACTTATTATGACATGATACATGGCATAAATATAAACATAAAACATACTTAGCATGGCATGATACAGGGCATAGATACAAACATAAAATATACTTAGCATGGCATGATACATGACATACATATAAACATAAAACATACTTAGCATGGCATGATACATGGGATAGATATAAACATAAAACATACTTAGCATGGTATGATACATGGCATACATATAAACATACAACATACTTAACATGGCATGATTTCTAGCATAGCATATGGGCATCTTCTTAACATAAACATAAACATAAAACTTTTACTATCATGCATAATTCTTAACATAAAACATAAGCATAAAACATTACTATCTTGGCATAATGCATAACATGAATGAATGCATGAGGCAAATGCATATACATAAGGATGCTTAACTTTTAAAATCATACTTTTAAATACTTAAACATAATCATAACATCATTGGGGTCCCCGGCTTGTACAACATACATACATCATAAGCGCGCATCCCTAAGTAAATACGAGGTAGCTAGCCCCGACCTACTAGGGTAAGGACAGCATAGTCGGTAGTCCCAGAATCGGGGCATTCTTAAGGTGTCCATCCCTGTTGCACAGCTTCGGTAGTGCCAGAACCGTGGACAGTATAGTCGGTAGTCCAGAACCGGGGCGTTCTTAAGGTGCCCATCCCTTGGACCCATACTTCGGTCCGGTACAAGCTCATTCATAAAGTAAAATAACTTCACATGCTTCATCATTCATAGGCATACATGACATAAACATAATCTTGTTTCATAAAACTTGACATAAGAATAGGAACAACTGCGGTAGTTCCTGAACTGTGGACAACTATGGTAGTCCAGAACCGAGGCGTTCTTAAGGTGCCCATCCCTTAGCATGACAAACATACTTAACATTTCATCATTCATACTTATCATCATGATGCCTTAAAGGCATGCACATTCATCATCATTCATTATTCTCATTCAGAAGGTATGTCATGCTTATCTCATTTGTCTTAGAGCCATGGTTATAATTTTCATTCATCATCTTCATTCTTAAACATAGCATACGTACATATTATTCATAACGCATGACATACATACATGTCATTCACAAAACATGGCATACATACATATCATTCATACATCATGGCATACATACATATCGTTCATAAATCATGGCATACATACATATTATTCCTAAAGCATGGCATACATACATAATTAGCATCTTCATTCATCAAGCAGGCATGATCATGGTGTATAGGAAAACATACATAAATCTTTTCATATATGATACATATCCCCTAGGTTCATGGCACATGGTCTAAACATTTATGAATAATCATAGCACATGACCTAACGTACGAAGTCATGATACATCTTACATGAAGCTAGGGTTTTAGGTCACATAAAAATTCTTACATCTTACTTAATCATATACTTACATCTTAATAACCTATACTCAAGCCTCCTTGAGACCTTAACCCAAACCAAACCCTAAATTAGGGTCTTGGCCGAAACCCTAAAGTACAATAAGTCCATGAGAAATTCACATAGGTCATGATTACATTCATACCATACATAATATGCCATAGAAAAAACCATTTGATCCCTTATTTGGATTTAACTCCAAGTCCTATCCCTAAATCATGAGTTGGCCGAAACTCAAAGAGGATCACAAGCCCATGAAAAATTCTTAAAATGCCCAAGTCACATCTATTACCTTACATATAATAACATGGGAGTCATTTGAACCCTTACTTGGAGTTAAACCTAACTTCTTTGCCCTAAAACTCCTCTTGGCTGAAAGTTATATGGGCCCTAAACCATGTAAAACTTTCACATAAACCCCTATCAACACCTTTTACAACATGAGAAAACATAAGAAACATCATGTGAGAGTTAGATCCAAACCCAACCATAGAAACCTATGGTGGCCGAAAGTTTCAAGGATCCTAACTTTGGTTTTCTCCACATATAGTCCAAACAAAACATTTCATCATGAAAATAACTCGGAAACTATTATACCACAGGTGAGGGAGTCTTACCTTGGGTTATCTTAGTTTTTAGACCTTAAAAAGAGAAGGAAATTGAAAATCCCTTTGACACTTGAACCCTCTTTGGCCTTGTAGCCTTGTAAGAGAACCTAGATCTTAAAAAGGGAGTCTCCTTGTGGAATTTTTCCAAAGAAAATCTCCTTGTGGAGTTTCGGCTAGGAGAAGAAGGAAGGGGGAAGAAGAGATCTATTTATAATGTCCTTTTGTCTCTTCACAAGTGCCTTTTCATCTTCTTCACATGGTGTCTCTTCACATCCCCTACCATTAACTAAAATCCACTTCATTCTCTACTAGCTCTCCCTTGCTAGGTGAATTGGTTAGTGCATGCATGGTGGTACCATAGGTCCAAGGTTCAATCCTTGGTGCATGCACTTTATTTTTATTTTTATTTTTATTTTTTTTATTTCCGAAAATTCCTCAAAAATTCACCCATGATCATGCTAATATTTCTAATTAAAACCTATTTATATTTATATTAAATTTCACCTAAAATCCACTAATAACCATGGTACTAGAAAAGCCCATATAAGGCCCATTAGTACTTAGCTTCTCAATTTAAATAGGGAAAAATCATGGATAACTAGGCTAAAGGTCGTACTAGTATTTCTAGGTTTCTCAAGACTATCTAGATATGATCAATATTTTTAAAGAAAATATTGAGAAAATTTTCCGGGTCGTTACAACCATAACGATCGTAAAGCCCATACAATACATACAATGCCATAGGAAGCCATTAGAACACATGATTGGAGCTAACCCTAATTCCTAGCCGGGAAAGGGGTCTTGGCCGAAACCCTAGTGGGGTCACAAGGACATGAAAATTTCGTATAACTCACAATTAACATCCATTGTATCATAGGGAATCATAATTAAGCATGCTTGGAGGGTTAGATCTAATCATAACCATGAAAAAGGGGAGGGGCCGAAACTTCATAAGGGGATTTGGGTGCTACAAAAATTCCACAACTTACAATTCATTCTTATTTTATCATGAGAAAGCATTAGGAAGTATAAGTGAGGTTTTAACATCATCCCAAACCCTAAAAGGGTGCTTGGCCGAAACTTATAAGGCCCTAATTTCCATAGTTTTCTCAACATAGATCCCAAACAAATCTTAAATCATGATAGACAACATAACATCTATTATACCACAGGTGAGGGAATCTTACCACTTGTTGTCTTGGTTATAAACCTTAAATAGAGAAAAAAGTGAAGACCTTCTTGACCTTAGAACACCCCTTGCCCTTGTAGCCTTGTAGGAAACCTTGGATCATCAAGAGGGAGTCCTCTTGTGATGTTTTCCAAGGGAAAGACTCCCTTGTGAGTCACGGCAAGGAGGAGGAAGAAGAGAGGAGAGGAAGAGTCTTGGTGGAAGAAAAGAGGAGAAAAATAACTTAAGTGTCTCTTCACTTTTCATCTATCTCTTTTATACTAAGTGAAGGGGCATGGTGCCTCTTCAAATGGTGCCTCTTCACCTCCTTTAGCCTCAACTAAAATCTTCTTTCTTTTCCAATAACACTCCCTTGCTAGGTGAATTTGTTAGTACATGCATGATGAGACTTTGCCTCTATTCTAGGTCCAAGGTTCAATCCTTAGTGCATGCACTTTCTTTTTATTCCATTTACTCTTATTTTTGGCAAGGCCCACATAAGTGCCCACCAAGAGTTATGCTAATATTCCTAATTGGAACTCATTTCTATTTATGTTAAAATTCTACCCAAGGTCCACTAATAGCCATGGTACTAGAAAGGCCCATTAGTACTTAGCTTTTTAATCCATATAAGAAATCATGCTAAGGTTCATGCTAGTATTCATATGTTACTCAAGGATCCATATAGGCATGATCAATAATTTAAAGAAAAATATTGAGAGGATCTTACGGGCGTTACAGATATAATACTCCAATCTCTGCCTAGGAGTTTTGAGCAATTCCGGCTAAACTATAACATGAATAAACATGAGTATACGTTGGGGGAACTACTAGGAGAACTCCAGGCGGCAGAGGGCCTCTTTCTTAGAGCTCGCTGGCCTTGGTTACTCAGAAGGTTTCTTCTTCTATGTCAAAAGGAAGGAAGAAGAAGAAATAAGGTGGGTTCAAGAAGGCAGCAGCGGCAGCATCGCAGGGACCTCAGACTGGCGTAAAGAGGCCGAAAGGCAAGTGCTTCATGTGTAAGTAAACTGGACACTAGAAGGCGGACTATCCCCGTCGTCAAGACAAAAGGTATTTCTTCATGTCTAGTCATTGAACCATATTTAGTGGTTCTATCTACCAGTACCTGGTGTGTAAATACAGGAGCCACTAATCATGTTTGCAATACTCTGTAGGGGTTCCAGGAAACCCGACGGCTAGCTGATGGAGAAATCATGGTCTACATGGGCAATGCTACGGAGGTGGCAGCAGTTGCAATGGGAGATTTTTATTTGTCTTTTGAGAGGAATAAAGTGTTGGCCCTGATAGATTGCTTATATGTACCCTCATTTAGAAGGAATTTAATTTCAATTTCTAAGTTAATAAAGGACGGATATTCTATTGCTTTTAATAACAGAGTTGTTATAAAGAGAAATAGAGAGATTATCTGTTCGAGTACTATGGTTGGCAATCTGTACACTCTAGAACCAAAGTCTCCCATGATGCAAATAGTAGTTAATAGCTCATCATCTAACCAAAATAAGAGAAAGGTTTCTTCCAAGATGGACTAAACATGTCTTTGGCATCTAAGGTTTGGTCATATTAACCTTAGTAGGTTTCAAAGGTTGATAGCCGATGGCCCCTTGGGTTCATTGGTGGTGGAAGACTTCCCAACCTTTGAATCTTGCTTGGAAGGTAAGACGACCAAGAGGCCTTTTCAAGGCTGAGGGTTATAGAGCCAAAGACATGTTAGAGTTGGTTCATTCTGATTTGTGTGGTCCTATGCATATCCAGGAAAGAGGTAGTTTTGAATACTTCGTTAGACAAATATTCAAAGGTATGGATACGTTTACTTGATGTCCGCAAGTTTGAATCTTTGATTAGCTCAAAGAATTCAAGACTGATATAGAGAAACATCAAGGTAAATGTATCAAGACGCTACGATTGGATCGTGGTGGTGGGTACCTCTTGGAAGAGTTTAGGACTTACTTGTCAGAGACTGGGATTCAATCCCAATTGACTACACCCGGTACACCCCAACAGAATAGTGCAGCAGAGCGAAGGAAAAGAGCTCTTATGGAGATGATTAGGACAATGATGAGCTACTCCGAGTTGCCGGATTCGTTCTGGGGATATGCTCAAGAAACGACAGCGTACATACTTGATACCATCTAGGTCAGTGCCTTCTAACTCCCGTAGAAGTGTAGACTAGGTGAAAGCCAAGTCTAAGACATATTCGGATATGGGGTTGCTCAGCACATGTGCTGAGAGGGGATACTGATAAGTTAGAATCTCGTACGCATGTTCGTAGGCTATCCTAGAGGAATGAAAGGTGGTTCTATAGTCCTAAGGATCAGAGGGTAATCGTTAGCACGAATACCCGATTCTTAGAGGAAGACTATGTGATGAACCACAAGACCATAATAGATCGGTTCTTGAAGAATTAAGAGGGGACGTTCCGACCTTAGTACCAACTGTACAAGAGGATACACCACAAGTCACTGCACCGTGTGTCACAGAAGATACACAGGTGGTACCTCGTCGTAGTGGGAGGGTTGTTAGTCAACCAGAAGGATTCATCTTCTTGGGAGAGTCTTTGGACTCGGTCTCTGGTGGCCATGAATCAAGATCCCTGGATCTATGACGAGGAACATCCTCTTTGAAGAGATAATCCAGTCATATGGATTTGTTCAAAGGACGGATGAGATTTGTGTATGTAAGAAATGTGACGGAAACGTTGTGGTATTCTTGTACTATACATAGATAATATTTTGTTAGTTGGCAACAATGACAAAGCATTATCAGATGTAAGGGTATGGTTGTCCAAACAGTTGATATAAAGGACTTAGGAAAAGTAGGACACATCCTTGGCGATCAAAGTTCTAAGGGATCACCAGAGAAGGATGTTGTGCTTATCCCAAGCTTCAGACAAACACACTGTCTTAGCTCGATTTAGCATGGAAACCTCCAAGGAAAGTTTTGTATTTTTCAGCTGTGGAGCTACTCTATCTAAGGAGATATGTTTAGATTATCAAAGGAGATAGAGCAGGAAATGGCAGTTCCTTTAACGTCGGCTATAGGAAGCCTCATGTATGCTAAAATCGAGACCAGATATCTGTTGTGTCATGGGCATGGTTAGTAGATATTGGAGTAATCCAGGTCATGGAAAATGGATTGCAACAAAAGCATATATTAGTGCCTGAGAAGGACTAAGGATTATATGCTGGATTACCGGGCAGACCAATCTCCTGTGGGTTATATGGATAGAGAATTCCAGTCAGATAGGGGCAAATATAAGTATTCCTCTGGGTTTTGTGTTTACTTTTAGGAGGTGGAACCATTGTATGGGAGAGTGTCGCACAACAGCTGTGTGATGGACTCAACCATGGAAGCTGGATGGATGGCAGTCTCTTAGACAACCAAGAAAGCTACATGTTTCAGGAACCTCAAGATGGACTTTAATGTGATTCCTGGATTGCTCAGAGCTATCACATTATGTTGTGATAATAATGGTACAGTTGAAAACTCGAAGGAATCACGAGCCCATAAGGCGAGTAAACACATAGAGCGCAAGTACCACCCAGGAGAGGAAAAGCTATTGTTGCCTAGATTACATCAGAGGACAACTTGGGAGATCTTTTCACTGAGACCTTGATAGAGAGAGCTTTAGGCATGTGGAGGATTAGGGAGTCAGATGTATGACATTTTGAGTACAGCAAAGTCTTTGTGTATAAGTGGAAGATTGCTAGGATGTATACTAAAAGTCTTGCTTTTTCTGCATAGTCATCCACATTTTGAAAAAGAATCACAACAACACAAATGTGTATTTATATTAGTATATGCATAACCGTCCAATACTTTGCATTGTAGATAACATGGTGTGTGGTGACACGCAGTAGATCGTGTTATCAGTTCCCTGGATAGTATAAGAAGAGGCTCACAACCGAGATGAATTTGGACAAACCATTGGGATGGTTGTAGTGTAATTAGGTGTAGTTCATCTTGACCATAGAATTACATTAGTGTGCTTTGTGTGCATTGAGCAAGACCAAAATCAAAGGTCATCCAATTTGTACTGACTTGATAATTGGATTAGACCTCGGATTTATTATGGAGTACAATCCCTGAATCCCGATATAATAACAGACACGTATTATTAATATTTATTTCTTTGATTTACCAATGGGAGGGATTTATTCTGTTAAATCGATAGGCCTGGTAAGTTGAGAAATAATATTAATTATATGGTGTGTCATTGATTATTGACGAAATCCGTGTCCTGGTGAGTCGGGATGATGATGCCCCCTTGATGAGCTCATAAGGTTCATCATGTTAAACCCTGAAGGTGGATTTGATCCAACACGATGATAAGGTTGAGTGGTACTAGTCAAGGAGGCAGAGGTCGATTAATTAAAATTGTCAGTAATTTAAATTAATCGACGGACATTCGATATCTTAAACACGGGAGGATGGATGACTCATAATAGGTGGAGGGGGTTGGTGAGGAAGTTCAATTAAGATCCTTTAGTGGAATGAATCTTAATTAATGGATCGGGTTTAGATCTATTAGCAGGCCAAGATCCAACTCCTCCTATTGGTCCCTACCTTAGCCCTATATAAACCCCATGGGATCATGAAACTAAGGCTAGACAATCCAATTAATCCACCAAGGCACTCTCTCTTCCTCTCTCTCTCGTTTCTCTCTACTAGGATGCTGACTAGACGATGGAAACTCTCTTCCTCCTCGACCCATCTTTCTCCTCCTAGGCCGCCGATCACTGCTAGAGAAAGGGAGGATCTTGTTCTCCTTTTTGTGGTGAACAACAAGGAGAAGAGGGATGGTGGGTGATGTGCGAGAGTGGTCGGCAGGCGGTTGTGCAAGGCGACGACGCTAGGGTGAAGAGGTAAGGTGATTGGCCGATTTTGGGTAGAGGAGAGGTTTATTTCTCCTCATCTTCTTCTTCTTCATCTTCCTCCTTGGATCTCCCTTGCTATTGGCGAGCATGGCAAGGTCACGGTGGATGGCGGTGCAAGGAAGTGGGAGGGAAGGGTAGGTGGATCAAAACCCTAGTGGCTAGGGTTTTGGCTAGTCACAAGAAGAAGAGTTCACATTGTACTCCTTGGTGATCTCGGTTCCCGATCGCTCGTCGCCCATACGACGTCCGGGAAGGGAGGGACATAATGTAGATGGCCGCGAGGTAAAAAGGGAACGTATAATTCTCTCCCTTAGCTCTTTATGTTATTTTGTGCCATGATAATTAGTCTTGTCATTTCATGTGTGTTATTTAATTATTTTGATTGTGAATCAAAGCTAATAATTAATTAACTGGACTCCGACCGTAAACACAATAACCGGCGATCCACTTCTCGTCTCTTCCACGGTCGTTCGATTAGAAGAATTACAAGGCACAATCTTTGTGATTGACCATGTTGTAATTCGTACAAGGCACGATACGATGATGAAATGGTCGTTGGGAGATGGGTCTCCATTCGGATTAAATTTTTTAATCCGTAGACATGGAGAGGTCTCTCAAGGATGACCAAGTATTCGCTAGGGAAACCTGCCGAGCCATACCCAACATCCACTACGACGAGGTACCACCAGTATATCTTCTGTGACACACGGTGCTGTGACTTGTGATGTATCCTCTTGTACAGTTGGTACTAAGGTCGGAACGTCCCCTCTCAATTCTTCAAGCACAAGTCTACTCCTAGGCTTTGTGGTTCATCACATAGTAGCTGAATGAGTCATGCTATGACAAATTTCGTAGAGAAACTCATATTTGTCACCTTCTGAATCGTACTCCTCAATCAAAACTTTAAAATGATTAGCATAGGAATCCACGATTATGTATGAAAAATTTTCTAGTCTCTCCTAAAATAGAAATGACAAAAATCACAAGGCATAGGGAATACTCATAACAAAACACATAGATATATAAGATATAAAATAACCAAGGCACCCAAGATAAATTACTTATTGACTAATATAAATGTGAACAATCCCCAACAACGATTCCAAAAACTTAGTGTCGCATCCACAAGCACACAGAATCATCATTAAGTAATATAAAAAGTTATCGTATCCACAGGGATTGTTGAATAAGCACTAATCGAATCTATAAGGTAAGCTATCTAGATGATTACATGGTTGGTTGTGAAATCATGCTCAAGAGAGAGATGAGAGGAAGAGAGGGAGAAAGAGAGAGAGTAAGAGTTGATCTTGTTGGTTTCTCATTCGGTTAGATTGCTCTCCATGTCCCCGGATTAAAATTTTCTATTAATTAGAAATAATCCGGATGGAAAGAACCTTTTTAAACAACCTTTTCATCATCGTGCTATTCGATTGAGTGACCGCTTGAACAAATTTGTTGTTCAAGTAATCTAACTCCTTTGTGGAATAGATGAGGAATAGATGATGATATTTGATCATCGGTTTTTGAGTTTATCATCGGGGTCCATGATAACAAGCAATACAATTAAACAAGATACAAGAATGAAACAAAACAAGATTCATACCTCTTGTTTACCTCTTGATATTCTATCGTATTCCTATCCTCTTCTTGGACTGTTGGGACCGGGTGCATGTCGACAAGGATACGGGTTCGTAAAATTTTTAAATTTTTATGTGCAGCAGAAGAATTAGCATAAAATAATTTCCTAAATTATTTTAACCACGTATCTAGCATGCAACCTTATGATGTGTTGACATAATCATAAATTAAAACATTGCGGAAAAGTAAACTAATTTACTTTGTACCTCGCGTAACTCGAAGAAAGGAACGAGATCCAATCATAGCGTCCCTTGGAAGCTTCGCCTCTATTCGCGTCCACGCCGAGTTCTCTTCGGGATGACTTCGCAAAGCCACGAGTTTTGTGCCGACGAGAACTACTAGATTCTCTAAAAGCACAACTAGAACAACAAGAGAAAAGAATGGAAACTAACCACCAAGAATCGGAATCGAATTCTGAGAAGGAAGGAGATGTGATCCGCTTCTTCTTCTTCTTGGTTGGCTTCTCCTTCTTCTTGATAGCTCACGGCAACCACCCTAGGGTGTGCTAGGGGCGCCGGCCCTAGGTGGGATGAAGGGGAGCCGGCCCTAATCCTATTAAGGGGCGCCGGCCCTAATGGGGAAGAGAGAAGAGAAGAGAAGAGAATAAGAGAGAGAGGGAGCTTCTAATCTTTTGATAACTCAATTATCAATTAGGAATTAAAGGCTTGCCTTTGGTTCCTTATATAGTTGTTTCTCCCTTGCTAAGTCTCCTCTTTAACGGAATTTTACATAAGAAATTTATCCTATAAATTCTCTTATTAATTATTCCGTTTAAACCATGTTTTATTATAACTAACTTTATAATAAAACAAATACCTTCTCTCCTTTTATTATGGAATAAATTTTATAAGAAATTTATAAACTTTCTTATTATGAAAAAATCAATTCATAATTGATTTTATAAAATTAAAATAAACCAATTCATGGATTATTTTAACTTCCATAAAAGAATAAATTTCTATAAATTTATTTCTATAAATTTCTTTATACAAATTTATTTATCCATAATTTATAAAATAAATCGTGCTAGATCTATTTTATTAATTAAACCAAATAAAATGGTTTTCTCCCTTTAATGTGGCCGGCCAAACCAAAGAGGGTGGGCACCCTCTTTGGCAGGCCATTTCAAGCCCCACCAATCGCGAATTAAACTCATTTAATTCGCCCAACAAGCCTTCAAAAGACTTAGCCAATTTTAGCTTCCATTGCGCCTCTGATTAACTCAGATTCGACTTATTTCTCTTGATCGGAAAATCCAATTTTCAACTCGTTTTAAATCCCTCGGATTACTCGTAGTGCGTGTGACTAAATAGGCTTTCGATTTATGTTGGCCGTCTATAATCAACTAATTATAGAACGATCATGAGTGGCACCTAGTAGTACATCATGACCCCCAATTAATCGAAAGATCAACGGTTTGACCTCAGAAGTAATTCTGAAACCCTTAAGCAGCTCTAATGAATCGTGCCCCCATTCCCTTCACCACCTTATACCCACTTGGTTCAGAACATGGTCTGTTTGTGTCAGTCCCCACTAGACTGACTACGTCACACCTAGCCCATGTAGTGTCTTTCTCGTCCTTTAGATTTCTAATTACTCTCATGCATTTAAGAGACTCGCACTCTAAACATGATATACTCTGGCCAGAGGTTTTGAGTAACAATCTGACGATAGGTCTGGGTATACATCTCCTCGCAAGGAGTGGTGAATCCTTTGTAGGCTGTTCAAACATCTTCGGGCACTTCGGCTTATACCCAATCATCTTGGGTTCACACCTCCTTGGAGATGCTTGCTTAAGATGTTAAAGTATAAGTCTCCATGACCAAGATGACTTGAACACCGCAAGTCAAAGGAACATCGCACTTAAGCTGCAGTAAGAACTTCATTGACATATCTACATGTAGATTCCCATATGAAGTCTTACAGCTAGTCACTCCAATGAACTAGTTCCCTTAACTAGCATCCATGTTTATCTCCGGACATCCCAATGTCACCAGCCAGTGAGAATCAGCTAATTAGAGAATAACCCATGTTAGTCTCAACAGAATTGATAGTGTCCGTTTTTATCAATTCATCGACTAGGGATAATTTCAATACTTCACAATTGCACATTTAGAGATAATCACTAGTTGTGATCCCATCACAAATTCTCTTATGCTGTGAATTGTATTGCGGACATTCAGTAGATGAGTTTAAGATCTCAATCAAATACACAAACATGTATACTCAAATAGTGAATTATCATTTATTAGAATAAATGTTTACAATCATAAGGCGATTGCCTTAGGACACTTCTCTCATATTACTAACAAACTCCCACTTGGCCTAATGCCAATCGCTACGGTATCCAATACCACAGGCTCTAACATGACCCTCAAACTTGCTTTGAGGCAAGGCCTTAGTTAAAGGATCTGCTATATTCCTTTCAGTGGGAACTCTCTCAATTTGTATATCATTCCTACTTATAATCTCTCTGATCAGATGATAGCGTCGAAGCACGTGTTTGGATCGCTGATGAGACCTTGGTTCCTTCGCTTGTGCAATAGCTCCATTGTTGTCGCAGTAAACCGGCACTGCTTCATCAATGGTTGGAACCACACCAAGTTCTGTGACAAACTTCTTAATCCAAACTGCATCCTTTGCTGCTTCCGAAGCTGCGATATATTCCGCTTCCGTGGTAGAATCCGCTATGGTGTCTTGTTTGGAACTTTTCCAACTTACTGCGCCTCCATTCAAAGTAAATACGTATCCAGACTGCGATTTAGAGTCATCCTTATCTGTCTGGAAACTGGCATCTGTATACCCACGTATTACCATATCTCCTTCTCCATATATTAGGAACACATCCTTAGTTCTTCTTAAGTACTTAAGGATTGTCTTGACAACCGCCCAATGATCCATCCCTGGATCAGATTGGTATCTGCTCGTGACACTCAGAGCATATGATACATCGGGCCTAGTACATAACATAGCATACATGATAGATCCTATCGCGGATGCATAAGGTATCTTATTCATGCAAATCCTCTCGTCTTCTGTGCGCGGACACATAGACTTCGAAAGGTTGATCCCATGCCTGATGGGAAGGTAACCTTTCTTGGATTCCGACATGCTAAACCTTTTTAGCACTCGGTCTATATATGTAGACTGCGAAAGACCAAGCAACCGTTTTGATCTATATCTATAGATTCTAATCCCAAGGATATAGGTTGCTTCTCCCAGGTCTTTCATGGAGAAAGTTTTGGACAACCAAATTTTAACTGTCTGTAAAACTGATATATCGTTTCCTATAAGTAGTATGTCATCGACATATAACACTAGGAATACGACTGCACTCCCACTAACCTTCTTGTACACACAAGGTTTGTCAGGATTTTGTGAGAAATCGAACTCTTTGATTGTCTCATCAAAATGGATGTTCCAGCTCCTAGATGCCTGCTTCAGTCCATATATGGATCGTCGAAGCTTGCATACTTTGGCCTTATCAACCGATGTGAAACCTTCAGGTTGTATCATGTATACATCCTCAAGCAGGTTTCCATTAAGGAAAGCTGTTTTCACATCCATTTGTCATATCTCATAATCATAATGAGCTGCTATGGCTAGGAGCATCCGAATGGATTTATGCATAGCTACTGGCGAATAGGTTTCATCATAATCAATTCCTTATTTTTGACGGTATCCTTTTGCCACTAATCTAGCCTTAAAGGTAACAACATTACCTTCCATGTCGGTTTTCTTCTTGAAAACCCACTTGCACCCTATGGGCTTAATTCCTTCAGGTGGGTTAACCAAGTCCCATACTTGATTTTCGTACATGGAATCCATTTCCGACTTCATGGCCTCAAGCCATTTGTCCCTTTCTGAATTTTTCAGAACATCTTCATAACTGATAGGTTCATCATCGCTTATGAGTAACACATCGTTCGATTCACTTACGAGAAATCCTTATCTCTCTGGAATATTGCGTGCCCTATCAGACCTACGAAGAGGTTGTGTTGTTTTAGGTTCAACTGATAGCTCATCATTATGAATTATCGGTTGTGGGCCTAGACTAGGTGTCTCTGTAATGTCTATTGGAGTTTCTTGAACTTCATCAAGTTCAATGCCACTCCCACTGTTTTCTTGTAAATGAAATTCCTTTTCCAGAAATACAACATGCCTTGAAACAAACACCTTTTGCTCCAAGGGATGATAAAATTGGTAACCCTTCTTTTCCTTAGGGTATCCAATAAATAGACATTTATCAGACTTAGCATCCAATTTGTCTGATACAGTCTGCTTTGTTGTTGCAGAATGCACCTAAGTCAAACCTGTGTTTTGATAATGACAACATAGGTCAAAAGTTAAGTCATTCTTGTTTTCTAACAAGTTAATCAAGTGTGCAGGAAAAGCCCTAGCGAAGGACTGCTAGGCTCCAGGCGAAGGACAGTCTGGGACCGAAGCCCCAGCAAAGGACTGCTAGGCAACTGG